>LBNU01032382.1:5062-36146 GCA_014162995.1 Artemisia annua | reverse complement strand
TGTTTATGTTTTTGGCTAACACTTGACACACATCTATTTGATTTTCTTATGCCAATGTATTTTAACAACTAAAATATGGGCCGCGTGTTGCAGCGATGTCGAAAAAACTTACATTTTCGAATGAATGGTTTATAAGGAACGAACATGAACATAAGTTCATTAGTTGTATTTGGAAGGCATTTATATACTTTTTTTCTTGTATTGAATATGGACATAAATTCATTAGTTGTATATATGGATCTCTTTGGCACATGCAGATTTATTTATACACAATATTCTTTCATTTGTAAACTTTTCATAAAACTTCTAGGTGTTTGATATGTATGTATGTAAGTAAAGTATGTAATCTACACAATCTACACACACAAAAAAACACATATTCAAATTTGGGAAAATCCCGCAACACAAAGAACAAACTCTCTAGATCTGTAGAATAATTGATTTAAAATATTTTCAATAACCCTCAAAGGCTATACAACATTTACTTAAGGGTTAATTTCATATAAACCAAATTTAACCTTATAGATGTCATATTTACCTAACAAAAAATCATAATAACATATATTTCTAAGGGAATATATTACTACCTCCGTCCCATAATAATTGTCCACTTTGACTTTTTTGAGTCTTCTTGTTCAATTTTGACCATAAATATTTTTATTTGTGTAATATAATACTTGATGAAAAATACATGAATGGATTGGGTTTTAAATGTATTTTTTATTAGTATAATTTTCATCACGTGTTATATAACACAAATAAAATTATTAATGGTCAAAGTTGAATAAGAAAGACTTAAAAAAATCAAAGTGGACAATTATTATGAGACGGAGGGAGTAGCTACAATCCATTGTAGCCAATTCCTTACAATTTGTGCTACAAATTGTGGGTGGGTCCAAGAGTACTTATGTGGGTCCCTGACTTTTTTCTGTGGTCCCTGATTCATTTTCTTATGTATTTTGATGGGGTATTTTAGCAAATTGGCTACAATAATTGTAGCCCAGCTATCCCCTATTTCTAATTTAAACATTATATTTGACATATTTACCCAATTTATTGTTAAGTTAATTAAAACTCAATTTTATTATTAAATACCCATTATACCCTTAATAAAAACACAAATCTTCATAAACAATTACAACCCAAACCGGTTAACGAACTAAAATAATAACACAAACAACCCATGGCTAACTTCATTAGGACTACTGCAACTATTATTTTGTTAAGAAAAATAACTCTAGTAAACAGAAAGAACCTAGAAATACAAGAACAAATAAATAAACATCATGCCATGGCAACATGAGTGCCAAAAGCCTATGAAATGCCCATAACGCAAGCACGCAAATACATCAAGCATTAACTTCCGTGGGTAGTGTTGCCATCTAACTTGTAGATAAACAATGATTTCGTTTTTAAGCTTAGTTTGGGGACTTGTGAAAAATCAAGGACGAAGAATTTTATCCGTATAGTCACTTCTTCATGAGTCGTGTTTCTTGCTCTGTGACCCTAAAAGTTATTGAAAAATAATGAAAGTCAATATACCGTTACAAGAATAAAGTGGAAAAGTATAAAAATAGTAGTATAAGAAATAAATTGGAAAACGGGGCATTTTCGGGAATAAATGATTTCTTAATCTCTTTTGAACGTTTTGCTACTTTACAAAGTTGGTAAAAAAAAAGTTTTGAAATTATTTATCTCAAAAGCGTGAAGTGATGACATTGCGTGAGGACACGACAATACCTTAGTCTGGGGGATTTTGGTATGTGCTTAATCACATACCTTTTATTTGCCAAATTATGACCAAAACTAGCCATAAATGCCAAAGATATTATGTTTTTGAGTTTATGATCGTGCAAGAACGGATATTTCAATTATGGACAAAAATCAAAGCTAAAAAGACAAAAACGAGCACGAGATTTGGAAAAGTGTCAAAAGCCGAAGTCGGGGAAGCAAATGGTCAAAGTTAAGCTCGAAATGTCAAATCAATCCTTCATAATTCAAGAAATGACTAGAATAGTCCTTGTTTAAAAGTTTGAAGAAATTGGCAAAAGTGATCCTTCAAGATTCAGAAATTGTCATGATTAGTCCTTGTGAGATATCTTTGAAAAAATGACATCACAAGTCCTCAAAGAATCAAAGAAAGACAACAATAGCCCTTGGATCATATTAGTTAAGATTGGCAGTTTTTACCCTTGAAGTTATAGGAATTGCAACATTGGTCCTTGTATTATTTTTCCTAAAACTATAACACTAAACTGGACCCTTAATATCCTAACCCCAAAACTAAAACAAAACTGATGAGACGAAAAGTGTTACGCTTTTAGGGGGTCATTTAAGCCCTAATTCGTGTAAATGTGATCAAATATTGCCCTAAATCGTTCCTTTTGTCATTTTAGGTACTTTTGAGAAGAATTCTAGAAAACATGCATATTTGGACGTTTTTGGAGCTTAAAAGGGAAGAAAACGACAAAGTCTCAAAAGAAGCAGAAATTACAACCTGACGGCGTCAGAGTCACAAGGTGACGCCGTCAGCAAGCCTTGACAAAAGAGTGGAAACCAATTATCAAATGACGGGCCAGAAAGATTTTGGAAATTAACACCTGACGCAGTCAGGTGTTAGAAGATGTAGGCCGTCAGGTTATGAGTTAAAGAGTGACGGCCCAGAGAGGAATAGAGAGTGACGGCGTCAGAAGTGGATCTAGGCCATCCGAGAAACCTAATGGCGGCGAGCTGACGGCGTCAGTCTCTATAACCTGACGCCGTCAGAATGTAAAATCTATATATAGTTTTCTATTTTTCATTCATTAAAGGTGGAACTTTGTGGAGAACTTTTGGCACCAAACCCTAGACGATTTTTATGTACTTTTTAGGGTTTCCAACCCTTGGAACCCTCATGCTTAATTAAAGATAAGTCTTCACTTTAATTCAATCAATATGTCTATGTGTTGGTTGATTATCTCTTTTGCTTGTCTTTTAATTAACATGTGTAGCTAAATTCTCTTGTGTTTGCTTAGATCTAATGAAACCTAACTATTAATTATTGGTTAATTGATGTGTTGTTGTTTGTTGGGATGATTGTTCCATCAATGTTAGGCTCAAGAAAACTGGCCAACCTCCTTTATGGTAACGTGCTTGAACGTCTTGGGAAACATGTAGCCAAGGCATACTAGGCTATTAAGGTAGTATTTAACGCATGAGCCACTGTTTACAATCCCTATGGTTGTGCCGTGCATGGCATAGGAGGAGATAAGAGCTCATAGAATTGGAGAGATATGTATGCCACTCCATGAGTTATTAGGAATACACCCTTCATCCACACAAGTAACATACATATCAATTAACCGGTAAAAGATAGTTAGGGAGTAATGAAGTCTAAGTAAACACACTTTTCTCCATATAGTTTTCACAACCAAATAGTTTAGTTATTTTATTTTCTTTTGCAATAGTAGTAAATTTGGATTAGTTGACTAGCAACTAATTCCGCCCATTCCTTCAAAACCCGAGATTTTAACTTGCTTTCTAAAAAATATAAAAATACAAAAAGAATCTTCCTTCACCCTTAGACCTATTAGAGTAGTTTTTCTGTCCTAACGAAGACTATGCCCTGTGAGAGAACGATCAATCCCCCGTACTTACCACTATCCTATACTACATCGGTCAGGTACACTGCCTGGTGGGGTTGTAAGCCTCTTGAGATCCCTCGAGAGGTAAAACCTGTTGTAAGGTGACAAAACCACGCATCAAGTTTTTGGCGCCGCTGCCGGGGAATAGTTATTGTTTAGGTTGGATTTTTATTTTATTAGGTCTACTCGCTAGATTCCTTTCTAGTGAGATTTTTATTTTATTTTTCTAGGATTTCTTTAGTCTATCTTTTTCTTCGTGTTTCTGTTCGTAGTAACTTACTCATTAATTATTTCGTTGGCCATTATGGAAAACGCGAATCCACCCCTCACACTCGACGAAATAGTGTCATTGCGACACCGAGTCGAAAGTGAGATTAAGGAGCTTAAAGAGCTTAGTAGTCTGATTGATGCTCAATTAGATCATTCGCTTAATGACCTTGCGGGCGCCATGTACGCGTGCAAGAATTTAGAATGTGATGACCCTAAGAGTTTAGGAAGTTTTGAGGAAAGAGGAAGCGAGAGAATAGGTGATGAATACTTTAATCTTTACCCCACTAAGGAAGAGATCGCTTATTACCACAACATAATTGATAACCCTCGCTCTCCCTTCACTAAAATTGACCCAAAAGTAAAAAGAGATGGCCCTAGGAACGTTAAGATACCATGCATGATAGGGTATAAATACGTTAATCAAGCGTACATTAATTTTGAATCCCCAATCAACGTTATGTCTTCGAGTGTCTACAATGATATAGTGAACAAGAGGCTTACCCCTAGAAGGACCCCAACTACCCCGGTGGAGTTTGTAATTTTTTCGGGAGGGTTAGAGATTTACATATCTTAGTTGGGAACTTTACATATGTCACCGACTTCATGATTGTTGAGGATTTAGCAAGTATTATAGACTGTAGCTTGTCCCATGTCGTATTAGGTAAGCCTTTCATAAGGGAATCCAAGTTGAGTTACGATGAATTGGAGGGGACAATTCAATTTTCTAATGAGACCGATATGATTAAATATAGAATGCCCACTAAGATGAAAGAACTTCGATTTGTGTCTCGGTTAGAGAAGGACTACATTAGTGCAATTAAAGATATTAATGATGAAGATAAGAGAAAGGGCATGAATTATGTGTGGGAAAAACGGAGCCTCTACTATAAGGATTGCTTGACCCTCGGGCCTAAGTATAAAGTAGATAAAGAGGTTGCCAATAAGATTATAGAGGCAATTGGTAAGAAAGTGATGAGCATTTACAAAGGGTATTTGCAATCGGATCCGAAATTTGAAGCGTTTGTTAAGGGTGACTTAGGTACCGTGACCAACGATGAAGTAACCTAGAACCCGTGACTTTGAGTCTAGCTACAAGACTGGTTAATAAAGAAAAGCGCTTCTTGGGAGGCAACCCATGCTTTGTGTTTTGTTTGTTTATTTGATTTTATTTGTTTTCGTATGTAAGTTATATTTCTTGTTATTGATTCATGCTTCAAACTAAATTGTAAAATACTTTATTTTGTTTTTAACTTCGTCTTAACTACATATAAAGGTATTTTGCAAAAGCTAAGTGTAAGGGAAATCTAAATCGGTTTATAAAGAACGAATGAACATGAATCATAACAATGAAATTAACATACATATTAGTATTTGTTTGAGTCAAATGCTTGTATCGAGTCATAATGAATTTTTGCAGGAATTCCAGGAAGTAAGATCTAGTTTTTTCCAGAATTTTTCGGGAAACTTAACATGAGAATTCTGTCAGATTATTCTGACGGCGTCAGGCATAACACCTGACGGCATCAGGTTAAAATTTTATGCAATTTTTGAAAGTTTTGTATTTCTTCCGGAACCATAAAAAGTTTTGTCAATTCTTTAACTTATAATCTCCAGGAATTCTGCAAAATATTCATTCTACAAGCATTATATCCTATTATATAGATTTTACCGCCGATTTTATGCGAGGTTGGCCTTTATCTTTTTCAGGTTAACAGGTTATTTTGGACAAGAAGACGTTTATTATTTTGGAAGGGAAGCTTTGAACGCTCGTCTTTCTTGGAAGAAGATCTAACCATGTTACTTCACTATCCACATCAAACGATTCAGGGGAGCATTTGATTTCACTCTTTCATTTTATTTACTTTTACATCTTCTATTTGAACATTGGGGACAATGTTCGTTTTAAGTGTAAGGGGGTAAATGAAGGCACCGTTGAGAATACATTTACGCTTGATGTTTTGCTTTGTTTGATAGTAAATTTGTAATAAAACCAAGAGAAATATTTGTTAGGGCAATTTTAGCGCCAATTTAAAATTTTATACACCATTTAGAAGTGAAACCTTGATCGTAATGAGCGTCTCATGGATAGGAAATTGTATGACTAGCACAAAACCGTACCACTAAAAAACTTTTCCATCCCAAATATGTGAGGTTCGCCCCTAGAATTGGTAGGAAAAGCATCCATCTTTGGTGCTATGATGTGAGTACCGGTAGCATTTAGATTCTAGAACTTGCGTCAGGACCATCTCAAATCCACAAGTGAGACTACATTCGTGTAGTTAAGATTTACTACATGATAAGATGCATTAGGATTAACCCATTGTTTTACACCCGTATGTTTGTTATAATTACTTTGACTTCATTGGTCAAGTAATTCCCTCACACCCTTTGCGTTTTATCCATTTTTTGTACACGATACCCCTAGTACACCCCTCCGAGCCTATCCTTTCGTTTCGATCTTTGAGCATCTTACTCAAAGTGAGAATTTGTTTACACCCTACTTAAATGTACACCCAAATCGCCTTAGCCTACCTTGTATGCACCCACCTTTGGTGCATTATTGTGACAACATTTGTTAAACCCTTAGTTAATTATCTAGTCAATTACATGGTCGCTAAGTTAAGTCATATCCTTGTACATATTGTTTTGGGACGATTGGGACTCATGGGTAAAGTACTAGTGTAATGGAGTAATGGGGAAGAACAACATTATTACCCCTATATGTGCTAAACATTTTAAAAGTACTCCAAGTTTTTCAATTATCTTAATTCGAGTCATTAGAATAGTAATTGTAAAGTTATCTAAAGATTCAAGTGTAAGGGGAATGCAACTCCCCTATGATGTATTATTTTGGATGGTAGGGCAAGAGTGTATGAAAAAAAATCAAAAAATCAAGAAAAATACAAAAAAAATGTGAAAAAGAAAGTAGAAAAACATACGGACTACCATCCCGTTTCCTTTTATGTTCCTTTTTAGTTTTTGTTATTTCATTTTTAGTTTAAGATTGAGTCGAGTCTTGGCTTAAGCAACGATGTAGAGTGCATGTATTTGATCATGATAATTAACTTGCCACCATTAAAATACCCTTTATTCCAACCAAACCGTGTTTATCATATCCCTACACCTTACGTTACAACCCTTTGGAAAGCCCTCTTTGATAGTTTATCTTAGGTACTTATGCCTAATGGAGGAGTAATTGATCCTCTCCCAAGCCTATGGTAATCTATTTGCTATGACAGGTAGTGAGTGTTATTTTCCGTTTTCATTTATGAGATATTATTCTATGACATTTGAGAGATGAGAGAATCCAAACACTATTTGTGAGGTGCTAGTGTATGATTTCCGTGCTTGTTATGATTAGGGTCGAATAACTATTTGTTGTAATTACTTTTATATTCGTGTTAAATGACCCCTAACTCATATTTTGATTGGAATAAAAGCTCATTTGCTTGAGGACAAGCAAATCTCAAGTGTAAGGGTATTTGATGAGACGAAAAGTGTTACGCTTTTAGGGGGTCATTTAAGCCCTAATTCATGTAAATGTGATCAAATATTGCCCTAAATCGTTCCTTTTGTCATTTTAGGTACTTTTGAGAGGAATTCTGGAAAACATGCATATTTGGACGTTTTTGGAGCATAAAAGTGAAGAAAACGACAAAGTCTCAAAAGATGCTGAATTATCTACCTGACGGCGTCAGAGTCACAAGGTGACGCCGTCAGCAAACGTTGACAAAGGAGTGAAATCCAATTTTCAAATGACGGGCCAGAGGAATTAACACCTGACGCCGTCAGGTGTTAGGAAAAGTAGGCCGTCAGGAGTAAAGTTAAAGAGTGACGGCCCAGAAGGGTTTATAAGGTGACGGCGTCAGAAGTGGATCTAGGCCATCCGAGAAACCTAATGGCGGCGAGCTGACGGCGTCAGCCCTTATAACCTGACGCCGTCAGAGTGTAAAATCTATATATAGTTTTCTAATTTTCATTCATTAGTGTGGAACTTTGTGGAGAACTTTTAGGGCAAACCCTAAAGACGAATTTTCTGTACTTTTTAGGGTTTCCAACCCTTGGAACCCTCATGCTTAATTAAAGATAAGTCTTCACTTTAATTCAATCAATATGTCTATGTGTTGGTTGATTATCTCTTTTGCTTGTCTTTTAATTAACATGTGTAGCTAAATTCTTTTGTGTTTGCTTAGATCTAATGAAACCTAACTATTAATTATTGGTTAATTGGTGTGTGTTGTTGTTTGTTGGGATGATTGTTCCATCAATGTTAGGCTCAAGAAAACTGGCCAACCTCCTTTATGGTAACGTGCTTGAACGTCTTGGGAAACATGTAGCCAAGGCATACTAGGCTATTAAGGTAGTATTTAACGCATGAGCCACTGTTTACAATCCCTATGGTTGTGCCGTGCATGGCATAGGAGGAGATAAGAGCTCATAGAATTGGAGAGATATGTATGCCACTCCATGAGTTATTTGGAATACACCCTTCATCCACACAAGTAACATACATATCAATTAACCGGTAAAAGATAGTTAGGGAGTAATGAAGTCTAAGTAAACACACTTTTCTCCATATAGTTTTCACAACCAAATAGTTTAGTTATTTTATTTTCTTTTGCAATAGTAGTAATTTTGGGTTAGTTGACTAGCAACTAATCCCGCCCATTCCTTCAAAACCCGAGATTTTAACTTGCTTTCTAAAAAATATAAAAATACAAAAAGAATCTTCCTTCACCCTTAGACCTATTAGAGTAGTTTTTCTGTCCTAACGAACACTATGCCCTGTGAGAGAACGATCAATCCCCCGTACTTACCACTATCCTATACTACATCGGTCAGGTACACTGCCTGGTGGGGTTGTAAGCCTCTTGAGATCCCTCGAGAGGTAAAACCTGTTGTAAGGTCACAAAACCACGCATCAAAAACCTAAGCCCAAAATACAAAAGCCCAAACCCATCCCTTTTATAACCGTTATTTCACTCAACCCGACCCACACCAATCATTTATTACCCTTTGAATTACCCGCCCCCCAATTTGTATTGTTCATATGAGCCCTAATTAACCCAGCCGAAAAATTACCACAATTAAGGGCAAATTGGTACTTGACGCTTACTTCTAGAAGTACTGACATGTCAGGAGGGACATGTCAGCAATCCGTGTGACTTCAAGGCCTCGGATTTGTGGATTGTAGCTGGCACGCGATCCAAGGGTGAGCAAATGATTGGGATTATGATGAATTGATCCAAGGGCAAAGGAGAGACGATCTAGGAGCTTCCAAAGATCCACAAAAAACCTAATTGAGACCTCTCCTCATCTATTAATACCCCCTTTGTTCACAAGCTCATGGTGTAGATTTTAGAGTAAACTTATGCTACTAAATTAGTTTTCTAGTTTAAGTAATTTGTAATCTCAGCTTTCCTTTTGTAACTTTCAAGTTTGATTAATGAAATTTAGTTTACTTCTTTTATAATTCGTATCTCTTTATTTACTTAAAATCTCATTTAGCTTAATACTAGTTTCATAAGCTTTCTTACTGTTTCAGTAGCTTCTATTAAACACTTTTAGCTTATCTAAACTTTTTACATTTCATTATTGTTCATCTTATTTCAAAAATCACAAAAACTAAAATCATAAAATATTTAAAAATCTAAAAATATGTTTTAAATTCTTAAAACTAAGCTTCAATAAGCTTCTTTCCAGTAGATATAAGCTCATACTAGCTGATATAGCTTTTGTGAGTTAATTTAGTAGCTAAAATAGATCGTATCTCCAATTTCTCAAAAAGTCAACACAAGTCAAAGATCTTATTCATTAAGCACTTGAGCTTAATCCTTTGAAGATGAAGACCCCTAGGACTTATAGATCTTATTTCTGAGCTTATTTTGAAGTGATATAAGCCCTTGTTCAGCTAGGACCAGTAATGAGTTCTATTTTCCATTTTTAAGCTTTAATTTGCATTTTATAGCTTAATTAGTATAGATCTTTGATAATTAGCTTAATTATGTTCTTCTAGCTTGTTTGAATCCTATTTGAGCTTATTTGAGTAGTATAAGTCAGTTGATAGCTTGTTTCATGATTTTTGTTCATAACTGCTTCATAATCTGTCATACTACATATTTGAGTTTATTTGGTGATTATTGTTTAAATTTTTGTATTTGTGCTTTAATATGCTTAATACAACTTATCATGAGCTTGTTTAGTGATTCCATGGCTTAAATAAACTAGTTGCTTCATTAATCAACAAAACAGCTTAAGTTAGAGGTGTTTGGATCAGTAAGCAAAACTGAGTTTAAGTTTGATTCTAGTGTTGCATTTAGCTTAGATAGCTCATATAGGGGAAATATAGTGTATTACAAGCATAATATCAGTAGATTATTAGAGTAAAAAGTCAAAATTCATCTTAGATTCTCATTTCTGCACATCAGTGAGTTAAATAAGTTGCATAATCAAATATTTAGTTGCATAAGTAGTATATCTAGCTTAATTCACTCATATTTTAGCTTAGTATAACATTATCATTCATTTAGAGCATATTAAATCTCATATTAGTCAAACTTAGGATAAATTGAAAAAAAAAAGTCAAAAAATACAAAAACAGTTTCAAAGTAGGTTTACTTTTACAATTTTAATTCACTCATTTTTAGTAAGATTAATCTAAAACTTTGGGTTTTTAATATTTTCTAGGTTGTGATTTCAAATATAATTTTTGCTTAATTTTTAGAATTTTCTTTAATAGCTTTTAAGCAGCTTGAAGTAGTTGTTTGGTCATTTAGGTGCCCTGCACTAGAGGTATTTGTCCAACAACCTATCTTCACAAGCGACACGGTTAAGAACCCGAAACTAAGCGTTAACTCCATTTCCTCGGTTTCGTCTCCTAGTTCTTGTCCACAATACTATTCGGTCAACGCCATGAGCAAGTGTTTCAAACAAACCCAAATCCCCCAAAAAGACCACGAGACTAAAACATCCAACACCAAGTCGGTCGATAACATCGTTGAAACACACCTCACAAAAGACCTTGACGAAGAATTCAAGGAATTACACCTTGAACGTCCGGTTATTGATGTGTTGGAACGAGCCCCTTACTATAGCGCCCTATTAGAAAAAATATGAAGAGAAGCTCAAATTAGGAGAAAAAGGGACCGCCTTCGTTCGAAACAAACTACCTAAGAAGTTAGATGATCCGGGTCTATTTGTCCTACCGTGTAAGATAGGTAATTCGGAAGTGTATGACACATTGGCCGATCTTGGGTCTAGCCTCAACTTGCTTCCACTACCTCTCTACACCGCCCTCAAACTAGGAAAATTAGAAGAAACCGAAGTGATAATAGGCTTAGCGGACGGAAGTGTAGCATACCCGGTAGGAGTAGTGAAGGACGTGATAGTTCACATAGGAAAATTGACAATTCTAGCCGACTTCCACGTTCTCGATATGGTTAGTGACCCCACATGCCCTTTGTTGATAGGAAGAGGATTTTTAGCCACCGCTAGCGCTAAGGTTGATTGTAAGAAGTCTAAGATTATGGTAGGAGAAGGAGAAACATGGTCGGTCTATGATGTTAAGAGACATGCCTATGACACCATCGAGGAACCCCCCGATAGGAAGACCTCTAGATACGGACCATGGATAGATGGAGACTTAATAGGACCCCAACGCCCATTCTACCTAGAAGAAGAATTTGTAAACCGAACACAAACGGTAGAACAACTTTTAGCTAGGGACACCGAACTAGATCCCTTTGAAGATCCCCTAGTTTTTAGAAAGATGATCAACTTCCTAGGAGTTTTGCCAATCAACTTAGCCATGAATAAATGGAAAAGCAAAGGTGATAAGCACAAATGGGATTGGAAAAAGCCACCTAAGGAAGGAGATGGATCGTGGCACATTAAGATAACTTTATATGACCCGGATGGAGAGAATTTTGAGAGGTCATACTTCACTAAACGCAGCGATAGGAAACTTCCAACGAAAATCAACCCTAAGGATATCCTCGATGCGGAACTCACCTATGTCGGATAGGGTAACTTTGAGTCTAGCTACAAGACTCGTAAATAAAGAAAAGCGCTACTTGGGAGGTAACCCATGTTTTGTTTCTTTTTGTGTGTTTATTTGTTTCCGTATGTAAATTATATTTCTTGTTATTGATTCATGCTTCAAACTAAATTGTGAAAATGCTTTATTTTGTTTTTAACTTCGTCTTAACTACATATAAAGGTATTTTGCAAAAGCTAAAGGGACATCCAAATCGGTTAATATAGAACGAATGAACATGAATCATAACAACGAAATTAGCTTACATATTAGTACTTATTTGAGTCAAATGCTTGTATCGAGTCATAATGAATTTTTGCAGGAATTCCAGGAAGTAAGATCTAGTTTTTCCAGAATTTTTCCAGGAAGCTTGACATGAGAATTCTGTCAGAGTTTTCTGACGGCGTCAGGGTTAACACCTGACGGCGTCAGGTTAAAATTTTCTGCAATTTTTGAAAGTTTTGTATTTTTCCGGAAAACTAGTTTTATCAATTCTTTAACTTATAATCTCCAGGAATTCTGCAATATATTCATTCCACAAGCATTATATCTTATTATATAGATTATACCGCCGATTTTACGCGAGGTTGGCCTTTATCTTTTTCAGGATTAACAGGTTATTTTGGACAAGAAGACGTTTATTATTTTGGAAGGGAAGCTTTGAACGTTCGTCTATCTTGGAAGAAGATCTAACCATGTTACTTCACTATCCACATCAAACGATTCAGGGGAGTATTTGATTTCATTCTTTCATCTTATTTACTTTTATGTCTTTTATTTGAACATTGGGGACAATGTTCGGTTTAAGTGTAAGGGGGTAAATGAAAGCACCGTTGAGAATACACCTATGCTTGATGATTTGCTTTGTTTGATAGCTAATTTGTAATAAAACCAACATAAATGTTTGTTAGGGCAATTTTAGCACCAATTTAAATTTTTTTACAACATTTAGAAGTGAAACCTTGATCTTAATAAGCGTCTCATGGATAGGAAATTGTATGACTAGCACAAAACCGTACCACTAAAAAATTTTCCACCCTAAATATGTGAGGTTCACCCCTAGAATTGGTAGGAAAAGCATCCATCTTTGATGCTATGATGTGAGTACCGGTAGCATTTAGATTCTAGAACTTGCGTTAGGACCATCTCAAATCCACAAGTGAGACTACATTCGTGTAGTTAAGATTTACTACATGATAAGAGGCATTAGGATTAACCCATTGTTTTACACCCGTGCTTTTGTTATAATTACGTTGACTTCATTGGTCAAGTAATTCTCCCACACCCTTTGCGTCGTATCCACTTTTGGTACACGATACCCCTAGTACACCCCTCCGAGCCTATCCTTTCGTTTCGACCTTTGAGCATTTTACTCAAAGTGAGAATTTGTTACACCCCACTAAATGTACACCCAAATCGCCTTAGCCTACCTTGTATGCATCCACCTTTGGTGCATTATTGTTAAAACATTTGTTAAACCCTTAGTTAATTATCCGGTCAATTACATGGTTGCTAAGTTAAGTCATATCCTTGTACATATTGTTTTGGGACAATTGGGACTCATGGGTAAAGTACTAGTGTAATGAAGTAGTGGGGAAGAACAACATTATTACCCCCATACGTGCTAAATAATTTAAAGTACTCCAAGTTTTTCGATTATTCTAATTCGAGTCATTAGAATAGTAATTGTAAAGTTATGTAAAGATTCAAGTGTAAGGGGAATGCAACTCCCCTATGATGTATTATTTCGGATGGTAGGGCAAGAGTGTATGAAAAAAAAATAAATAAAAATAAAAAAATCAAAAAATCAAGAAAAATACAAAAAAATATGAAAAAGAAAGAAGAAAAACATACGGACTACCATCCCGTTTCCTTTTATGTTCTTTTTAGTTCTTTGTTATTTCATTTTTTAGACTAAGATTGAGTCGAGTCTTGACTTAAGCAACGATGTAGAGTGCATGTATTTGATCATGATAATTAGCTTGCCACCACTAAATACCCATTATTCCAACCAAACTGTGTTATCATATCCCTACACCTTACGTTACAACCTTTTATAAAGCCCTCTTTGATAGTTTATCTTAGGTGCTTACGCCTAGTGGAGGAGTAATTGATCCTTTCCCAAGCCTATGGTAATCTATTTGCTATGACAGGTAGTGAGTGTTATTTTCCGTTTCCATTTATGAGATATAAACTTTATGACATTTGAGAGATGTGAGAATCCA
This sequence comes from Artemisia annua, assembly GCA_014162995.1. Taxonomy (NCBI): domain Eukaryota; kingdom Viridiplantae; phylum Streptophyta; class Magnoliopsida; order Asterales; family Asteraceae; genus Artemisia; species Artemisia annua. The sequence goes on along the minus strand of LBNU01032382.1, from coordinate 21,993 downwards.
AACACTATTTGTGAGGTGCTAGTGTATGATTTCCGTGCTTGTTATGATTAGGGTCTAATAACTATTTGTTGTAATTACTTTTATATTCGTGTTAAATGACCCCTAACTCATATTTTGATTGGAATAAAAGCTCATTTGCTTGAGGACAAGCAAATCCCAAGTGTAAGGGTATTTGATGAGACGAAAAGTGTTACGCTTTTAGGGGGTCATTTAAGCCCTAATTCGTATAAATGTGATCAAATATTGCCCTAAATCGTTCCTTTTGTCATTTTAGGTACTTTTGAGAGGAATTCTGGAAAACATGCATATTCGGACGTTTTTGGAGCATAAAAGTGAAGAAAACGACAAAGTCTCAAAAGATGAAGATTTACAACCTGACGGCGTCAGAAGTCACAAGGTGACGCCGTCAGAAAGTCTTGACAAAAGAGTGGAATCCAATTATCAAATGACGGGCCAGAGAAAATTTGGGATTTAACACCTGACGCCGTCAGGTGTTAGGAAATGTAGGCCGTCAGGAGTAAAGTTAAAGAGTGACGGCCCAGAAGGTTTTATAAGGTGACGGCGTCAGAAGTGGATCTAGGCCATCCGAGAAACCTAATGGCGGCGAGCTGACGGCGTCAGCCCTTATAACCTGACGCCGTCAGAGTGTAAAATCTATATATAGTTTTCTAATTTTCATTCATTAGTGTGGAACTTTGTGGAGAACTTTTAGGGCAAACCCTAAAGACGAATTTTCTGTACTTTTTAGGGTTTCCAACCCTTGGAACCCTCATGCTTAATTAAAGATAAGTCTTCACTTTAATTCAATCAATATGTCTATGTGTTGGTTGATTATCTCTTTTGCTTGTCTTTTAATTAACATGTGTAGCTAAATTCTCTAGTGTTTGCTTAGATCTAATGAAACCTAACTATTAATTATTGGTTGATTGGTGTGTGTTGTTGTTTGTTGGGATGATTGTTCCATCAATGTTAGGCTCAAGAAAACTGGCCAACCTCCTTTATGGTAACGTGCTTGAACGTCTTGGGAAACATGTAGCCAAGGCATACTAGGCTATTAAGGTAGTATTTAACGCATGAGCCACTGTTTACAACCCCTATGGTTGTGCCGTGCATGGCATAGGGCGAGATAAGAGCTCATAGAATTGGAGAGATATGTATGCCACTCCATGAGTTATTAGGAATACACCCTTCATCCACACAAGTAACACACATATCAATTAACCGGTAAAAGATAGTTAGGGAGTAATGAAATCTAAGTAAACACAATTTTCTCCATATTGTTTTCACAACCACAATAGTTTAGATATTTATTTTATTTTAATTTGCATAAGTAGTAAACTTGGGTTAGTTGACTAGCAACTAATTCCGCCCTTCCTCTAAAAACCGAGATTTTAATTGCTTTCAAAAAAATATAAAAATACAAAAAGAATCTTCCTTCCACCCTTAGACCTATTAGAGTAGCTTTTCTATCCTAACGAACACTATTCCCTGTGAGAGAACGATCAATCCCCCGTACTTACCACTATCCTATACTACATCGGTCAGGTACACTGCCTGGTGGGGTTGTAAGCCTCTTGAGATCCCTCGAGAGGTAAAACCTGTTGTAAGGTCACAAAACCACGCATCAGACGACGGTAATGGTGTTGGTGGCCGGTGATTATGTTGGTTTTCTGTGATGTTACAGGTTGCTAGAGAGTGTGGGGTGAGGTATGAAAGATAGAATGATAATTAGAATAGGGTTGAGCAAGATGGTTCCGGTGACTTTTTGCCCTATCAGATAGCAAAAATTTAGTAAGCAAATGACTTTTTTTTGTAGTAGGTACTAAAATATCATGTAAAATGACCAAAAAAAAACCTTGCTCAATATACGGTTGCCCAACCACTAAGAGTTGCCTAAAAAAACATTATGTGCCATATGTCACCCTCCGATGTAAGTTGCCTAGTTGTACAAGTTGCCCTGGTCTAAATACAGAAACTCCGAATTCAGGGACAAATAAGCCCGGCACTTGGGCAATCGGGGCATATTAGGAATTATACCTTTATAATTTAATGCATATACCTATAATATACAATGGCAATAACATTTATGAATGACAATATATTAGTTGTTTTGTAAAACAAAAGTATAAAGTATGTAGGGTAATTAAAATTTATAAAGTTACTAAAAGTATGAAAATTGATAAGTTTACTTAAGTCAATATAATTTATTTAAAATGTAACAACTAAAGTTTTATTAATCACCCTCTCCTTTTTATTTAGTTTATGTTTTTACGAAATTAACACATATGATTTTTCATATGTTTATTTTGTTGGATTAAAGTTGGATGAGTTTGATTGAATTGAAGCCAATTTTATCTTTCATTAGCCAATTAAAATGTAGATTTGAAACTATCACATTAGCCAATATAATAACTGGGTTTCTGATGTGCGTTTTGTTAGTACAAATTTTAAATTTATAAAAGTGAATTACCGAATCTAGAAACAACACACACGAGCAAGTGTACTCGTCCGTTATAGCAAGATATGATTGTAAGTTGGGATCGTTCGCAGGGATTTGTGAGTGAATCAAATATATTAGTCTAAAAGTAAATCTCTAAACGTAAGCAAATAAGATGATAAGCAAATTCAATAATTAAAAAACTACACTTGTTTAGACTAGTTTTCTACTTAATGACACGCGTGATTGTGATAACTTTTGAGAACATGTTGGTTGTGATAATTAGATGGTGATCTAATCTATTGTTTCTACAAGTTAAACCTTCGTCAAGATTTTAGTTCATAAAAACAAGCTTTAAGTATAAACCAATCAATTCAAGATCTATCCAAGGTTCATAAGGTATGGTGAATATCTTAAACACAAGAATAAACTCTTATTACAAATCAAATACTCTTAGGAAATGGTCAATACAAAAGGTAACCCATTCATAGACAAAAAGGTTACAATTGTTTATAAACATCTAAACTTTCGTCCAACTAGAGTTTTACAAACAATCCGATTTGATGTTATAAAAGCATTCTTATTACAACCATACTTATTGTTTCTTTGTTGAGTTAAGAATAATTATGGTGAAAAACAATCATTCATAGACAAATGATTATAACTATTTGAATAATACCAAATCTTTCGACCCTTGAAAATATTATCAATTAGTTAACCTTAACTTAACAAATGTCACGATGAAAATTAAGGTACAATTGGTTCTTAGGATTGACTTGAAATTGAATTAAAACATGTTATCACAATCACAACATCACTAAGCATAAAACATCATCAAAACAAGTGTAAAAAGGTTACTAGCCACTCATAGCAAACATGCAAATAAACTCAGAATATTTAACATTAGAATCCATAAGTATAAGTCTTACAATGCTTTGAAATTGATAACAAATGACAAGGTATTGATAACCTAAGTATTGGTGATGGTTCTTTGAGATTTTGGCCTCCAAATGTTGCTTCCTTGGTTCTCCAAATGTTCCTGGTCCTTTCTGCACGAATTTTGCCTTCTTGGGAGCTAGATGATGATAATAATTGAGAGTAGTAATGATTGTAAATGTCTCCTTGAATTGTGTGTTTAAATGATGTACTCTAGAGGTCTTTTTAGGCTTGTTCCACACTCCTAGCAATCAATAGGGACATAAATGCTAGAGCTTGGACAACAAGACACTAAGAAGAGCCTAGAACTTTGAGACAAAAGGCCAAGATTCGTGCACAAAAAGTTACTCTTCACAGCAGAACATCCATCCGGATCGGTTGCGCGTTGCTACCGATCGGATGGATGTGGTTTTTATGGCAATCCGATCGATTGGCCACCAACCGATCGGATGGTAGTGACTGATGATTTTGGACTTTGACTTTCTTTGTGTATTTCTTCATGCACTCTCCACACTTGATTAACTCTGAACTTGGAACTTTGAAATGACCAAACTTAGGTTTCTCCTAATGAATTGCTTCTCAGATTGGACTTTGAACCTGGGAATCTTCGTGTAATCGCATATGCTCCATTTTCTTCACTTTTTCCTCGTTTTTCCTACATTTGGCTACATATGCTACAAAAACATACTTTGATACGATTTAGTGGCAAAAGCATATAAAAGTAACCAAATAACATGCATAAAAACACTAATAACGCTTCTAAAAACATGTTAACTTTGAGCGTTATCAGAGACCCCTCCTTAGTCTCCGAATAGGATAACCAATGTGCACTTATTGAGTCTAGAGCCAAGAGATGCATCAAAAGATCTCATAGGAACACTTGATATTTCTACACTGGTTGTTCAACATTAAGGACACCAGATGTAATATTTTGAGTCCTACGCAGATCTTAGCAATCTGCGAAGAACACTTAAGAGGGAATATACTCATGTATTTCCCAATGATTGAGTGGAAACTCCTGCCAGGGTCAACATCTAACAGCCCTGACAGCAGGTCACTTCGGTAATCACTTGTGGGTTACGCTTAGTGTGTACGGTGATGTTCCAAAAGGTCTACAGTAGTGGGGTGATCTCCAATGACTCACCTAATCGTTGGTGTTCTTCGGTATGTCAGTGAAAGACCTTTCGGGGGCATCCGATTAGGAACGGCCTTGGTAAGGATTAGAGAAAGTCTTCACACTATGTTGTTGACGATCTCGAAGTCCGAACTTGTAAGTGCCGGTATGTTTATTACTAACAAAGTTTTATGCAGCTCAACATACCATACTTACCATGATCACCATCATCACTCTAGTTCCACATGCTCATACCAAGATCTAAAAGGAGACGTCAGAACTTGTCAACCATGGAGATCTACTCAACAAAGAAGTATGAGCATGTTGGAAAGGCGTATTCACACCAGAGACAAAGAAGCTGACGATTGATGCCGATTGCAGAAAAGATGCCGATTCATCATCTCATGCTTGCACTTCAACATCAAATCTAAATATATCATGATCAAGGAATGGGCTTCAACTATGCTTCCACAACTCTGATGCAGAAGATCATGATCCAGAAAAGTGGAAGCATGACAACACTAAGACAATCACAACATCACAAAGAGACACATCCACTCAAAGATGACTTGAAGCTAATTATTTAGATGAAGAGCGAAGAGTAAAGTCAAAGATCATCATATACATCAAAGAAGTCATCTTGAGTCGAACATCAATGAAGAATCAACAACTACGAGCTACAAAATCATCTACAAAGATCTCAATGCAAGAATTCAAGAATGATTTTCAGGGGTGACCTCCCTTAGGGGGAGATTGTTAGGAATACGATTTTTGTAAGAGAAAGATTCGGTCACCCCAGATATGATTAAGCATTGTTTAGCTCGTATTANCAAAAAACAAACACAAACACAAACACAAACACAAACAATAGCAAATGGATAAAGAGAGATTTGGAGATTTAAGAATGAGTATTACTTGGGAGTAGTAAATTATGGAAATCTATACGCCTTCGGACTAGATGATTAAGGTGGGTTACCATATAAGACTCCGCCGTCTCCATACTTATGTACCGTCTTCTTGATGTCATTAGGAGTTAATGTTAGGAATACTATTTTTGTAAGAGAAAGATTCGGTCACCCCAGATATGATTAAGCATTGTTTAGCTCGTATTAGTTATGTTAGTTAGTAAAACGTAGTTTAGAAGTAGTTAGTTCGCGGAAGAAGGACGGGTCTTTACCCACTGTATACCTGATCCGCAGCCCAAGTGGCATGCCCTAGTGGCAAAAATCATGTACATATATACCCTCTCCATTCTTGGAGAGGGTGCACCTCTCATAATCTATTTTTCTTTTTTTTGGTTTTCTCTCTTGGTGCCATCTCCTTTCTCTCTCTACTTTCTCTCTCTAGTTTTCTCCTTCCTTCTTTCTTCTTGGAACGATTCAACCATGATCACCACATGTATTTGATGTTATATGATATGCTACAGTTAACTAGATGCTAGTCGTGTTAATTGTGATTCTTCCATTGTTGTGGCTTAGGTGACTTCATAGCCCCTACTTTTTTAAACAGTTTTCATAACTATTTTTGGGGGAGAATACATGCTCTTTTTAACTAAACTCAATGATTGTTTATCTGAATATGTGACTGTTTGATTAAGATCTGATTGATTGATTGATTGACTGATATACTTGAATTGGCTATTCGAAGGCATTATGTGTTTACTTGATATATATGTAAGCTCCCTAGCTCAAACTATTTTCAGGACCTGCAACTACTCATGATTTGCTTATGTGCTGACTACTTGAGGTTAGATGAACAAAAGATATTGCCTTAGACTATGGTAGCAATACCTTGCTATAACTATTCCCTAGCTAAATATGGATATCTACTTCCGGCCTAGACCAGGGTAGTAACGGGTGGTTTCTTAATATAACTGTTGCCTGGCTAGTGACCGCTGAGGGGCCACTCACAACGACCACTTAATAGAAAATGATATGGAAATGATGTGAAATATGTGATAATATCTGCCTCTAGTCCCACATAGCAAAACACTCACCAGGTCCAAAACTGCTTTATAACTCTTAAACCTATGAACTCACCAGCGTAAGCTGACCTTTAGCATGTATTCTCAGGTATAAGGAGATAGCTCACTATTGGAAGGCGCTTGGCAAGGGGCATAGTCATAGGCGACTTGATAAAGCATTTGGGACCACTTCAATCTGCACTATTTTCATATCATGTAAATTAAATGTCTTTAATGACAACTCTTAAATTAAATAAATGAAATAAAAACCATTCTTTGTACCTTGTGTTGTGATACCAATATAGTAGCACCCCCAACGCATGTATGCTTCCACTAGACCCAGATTTTGGGGGTGTTACAATTGCTCGTTAGTGTGTGTGTTACGATAAGTCGGCTAAAAATAAATTTAAAACTTGAATAGGCTAAACAACTATACTACAACGTGACACACGACACGCATCAAGTTTTTGACACTGCTGCCGGGGAGTGAATTGCTAATATATGTTTATCTAGTTAGTATTTTAATTAGGTTTTCTAAATTTTTTTTTCTTTTTTTTGTATATTTTATATTCTAACCACTAACTTCGTTGTATATTAGTTATATTGCATTCATTGTATAATTTGCATATTTACTGTTAAAACAATCTACTTTACTCGTATAAACAGAATTAAATAAACATACACAATTTCCTGATTTCTGAAATATGCTTATAACAGGGTCTTTGGGATTTTTTCTGCTTATAAGCAATTCCAAACGCCCAAACGCCAAGGCAGAAGCATAAAGACGGTGCGTTTAGTTGGAGGAAATCACTTCAGTTTTCCACGAAATGTTTTGTGCAAACCAAGGAAAATGAAAATTGCTTTCAAATTGATTTATTTATTTCCAAAAAGTTCTGCACAAAATTGAAATAATCTATTTCCTAAGTAATCAAAGAAAATTATAGTGCACGGTCCTTTTTAACCCAAAACCCCCCACTTTCCGTCTTCATTTTCTTAACAAAAAAAAAATACATTAGTTTACCGCGTTTTCTAAAATTTCACCTCTTCTGTGGAGATTAAAAAAAAAGAAAAAAAAAATTCCCCCAGCTAAATACACTCTAAGCAATCCCAACAGTGGCTGACATACGAGTTAAAGTTATCACGTGCACGTCACTGAAAGTATAGAAGACTTGTAACAAAATTTCTTTAGACAAGGTGCATTTCACAAAAGTCAGAATTTTTACAACATTTTATATTACGGATAAAAATCCCTGTGGTTCACAGGAACCCCCTCGATCCGCCCTAAAAAAGAAGCATATAACAATGACTTACTTAATAAAGGTTTAACTTTGTTACTCTGCAAATTCCCAATAAAATGCCACCCAATATCTTCAGGCAAGTGCAAATTTAAAACTCTCTATTAATCAATTACTCATGTCCACTTTCATATTCGAACCAATCAAACTAATCTTTTAAATCTCAAAAATGACATTATATTGACGCGCGGTGTTTGTATAAGCTTATTTGTGAGCTCACAAGCTTACTCGGTTTTGGCTTATACTTCATAAACCTAAATTTCTAACTTATGTTGAGACTTGTTTATATAAGTTTATTATGACATACGTAGTAATAAACTTACATAACCTCATAATAAGTCTCAAAATAAGCCAAAAAATTCGAGGTTATGAAATATATGCCAAAATCAAATAAGCTTAAACAAACACCCAGTTCTTATTTAACTTGTGTACAGTTTATAAGTGGACATTTACAGGGCGTTTGGATCAGCTTATTTAGCTGGCTTATGGGCTTATTTGATTTTGGAAAAGCTGATAAACTCACTTTTTAGCAAGGTTGCAAAAATCGTGAATCGGTAGTCGGGCGGTCGACCACCTTGTAGCCTGTAATCGGTCTAAGCGAGATTAATCGGTGATTAATCAGATTGGCATTACTGACAAATTTTAGTTATTTCCGACAAGTTTTGTGTATTTTCGGTGAGTTTTAGGTATTCCGGCAAGGTATTTTCTAAAAAACAACTTGTAATAAACTTAAACAGTTACTATAAGTGATCAAAATAAGTTTATAGTGAGTTCTGAGTACTTACGGCAAGATTTATAGGTGTCCAGTAAGTTTGACCACCATTGACCACCGTTGATCGCTACTGACCATGGTTGACCTAATTGTTTGACCCAGTTACATAAATCGGCAAGGTCGGTGGCCTTGTAGCACCTAATCGGCGATTAATCGGCCTTGTAGACTTTTTTTTGCAACACTGCTTTTTAGAGCTTACTAAGTTGAGATTACTGGCTTTAGCCAATAATGTGAAGTTGATAAGGTCATAAGCTTCAATAAGTGAGCTTATTGGCTTTTCCAAAGTCAAATAAGGCCATAAGCCAGCTAAATAAGCGGATCCAAACACCCCATTAATTCAAATGGAGTATATTAATATAAATAAAACGAAGAAAATGATGATGATGATGATGATGTTTTTACAACTAAGTAACTAACCTGAGGTGATTTTTAGATAATTTCTTGGACGTAATTTTCACCGAAAAGACGGTGATCGGCATCGTATACTTCACGGAGAAGTGATACCGGCTTTTTTTTGCTGACAGCGATAACTTTGATTTGGTTGGCGGGACGGGAGGATCTTTCGGCTGCTTGTTTGACTCGGTTGAGGACTGACCGGAGTGTTGTTGTTGCTGCGCTTTCCATGGCCGCTGAACCTCCTCCTGCTGCTGCTGCCATTGTTGGATGGATGGGGGTGTGTTTAGCTTACAGTGTTCTCGAGTATGTAACAAAATGAAATTTTGTCTTAAAAAAAATAAATAATAATAATAATAATAATAATAATAACAATAAATTGTAAAAAAAATTAAAAAAAAAATAAAAAATCGTTAAAAATTATTTGTTATTTATTTAATTCTGAAATAAACTATTTTTTTTCTTTTTTTCTTTTTTTTTAAATTGAGTTGAAACTTTCTATTTTTTTTTCTTAACTAAAAAAGTTCAGAACTAAGCATTAAATTAGTACAAAGACCTGATTAATTTGACTTGAATAAAGCATTATTGGGTCGGGTTTACTTATAAAGTTAACATGTCAAATGATAACTTCTAAAAATGTTATTCGTATTTTTTGACATAACAAAATGTAAAAACGTCTTACGTCAAAATTAACATAAATAAATATTCATTTCGACGTAAATCACTCAAAGTATGAACAAACTAATATAAAACTTGACAAATGATCAAAGGATTACATTCTGCTCTAAACTTCACATTTTTAATGTGACAAAACATTTTTTCAAAAATACATTTTACAAATCATTTTTTAATTAAAAAGAAATGTTTTAATTGGAAAAATATGTTTAAAATCCTAAAAGTTATTTCCCACCCCCCCCCCACCCCCAAAAAAGGGCTCCAAACATGCCTAAACAAACCTTCCCCACTAAAAAACAAATAAAGGACCGTTTTTGCCCATAACTATACCGTTAAATTTATTGGTACCGTGGGAACTTTAACGGTACCGTCCACTGTATAATGCCTTTTTCTCTTTGCCTATAAATACCAGTCTATTTCATAGTTTTTGCTCACCTCTTTTGATACAGAACTTTCTGAGTTAAATCAATACTCTCTAAATACTTTTCTTTGATCATTTAGTTAGTTAGTTTTTGTTTAAGAGTTATCCAATCATCCAACCAAGTGATCACCTTCAATCCTCTACTAGTGCAACAGAAGAACACATTGTATCAAGGAGATATTAAGTGTTGTAGTAGTAGTAGNGTCTATTTTTTCTTTGCCTATAAATACCAGTCTATTTCATAGTTTTTGCTCACCTCTTTTGATACAGAACTTTCTGAGTTAAATCAATACTCTCTAAATACATTTCTTTGATCATTTAGTTAGTTAGTTTTTGTTTAAGAGTTATCCAATCATCCAACCAAGTGATCACCTTCAATCCTATACTAGTGCAACAGAAGAACACATTGTATCAAGGAGATATTAAGTGTTGTTGTTGTAGTAGTAGTAGTAGTAGTAGTAGTAGTAGTAGTAGTATAATGCATGTAAAACCCTGAAATCTGAAAACCTAAGATGAGGTCCAATTTAAAAATTCCTAAATTCAAGGGACTACTTTGGTAACTAAACATTAAAACTATATGTTATATGATTATAAGGGTTCACAATATCTAACTAAATCAAAAACCTTACAATATATGATAACTAAATGCATGTAAAATATAACCTAAATTATTTTTAGCACACAAGTATGTAACATGTACAATTTTCGGCTAGGATTATTTTATTTATTTTGTACACGCCTAGGATACCAGATAAACACAAACATAATATACCAAATCATGTGCTAATCAACATTTAATCACTCCTTTATTTTCAAAGTCGATAACCATAATTTCGGAATCAATCACCGCCCTAAAATCATGACTCAAATGTTTGACTTTCCTATGCTGATAAACCTCCATATCTTGTTTATTATTAAAAGATATACATTCTACTTTCTCCTCCCATTTGATCGCTAGAAATCAGACAAACACAAACATCTCCTAAGTTGCCTTCCATTAGTCATGGCATTCCCACCAGATTAGTTCCATTCGTTTTCTTTATTTTCACAAACCGAACACAAATTTGCATGGCATAAAATATAAGACTGCAAAACCCTAAACTCCCTAATCAAAACACACGACTAAAAAAAAACCAATCAAACATATGGCGGCTTCATGCTCTTTTGCTCCTTTCCTGATCGACCAAAGGAGGTACCATGGAGATTCGTGGTGATCATGATACGTGTCAAAATGTAAAGATATGTTTAATCCAGGAATTACTCGAAGATCAAACTAACAAAACAAACAGGAACATAATGAAGAAGAATATGTTCGAACTTGAATTGCAAATGTAACTAACAAATTGTTTGTTACAAGAAATGTGAAGGAATACTAGAGAGAGAATTTCAGTTTTACAAAGATGATCTAAATGAGAAATGAGGACAACTATTTAAAGTGAATGAATTGGCGCCAAATACTGTTAAGTCTGTTGAGGGTTCTTCCACGTGCACCTCACGTGTGTTGGTATAAACCTTCACACGTGCCTGCAACATATCAAACGTATCAATCCATCCCCCTTAGAATTATTTTTGTCCTCAAAAAGACTAAGTAGTATCAAACTGAGGAAACCTTGTAACCAAGTCATCATATCTCTCCCAAGTTGCTTCATCTTTTTCTCTGTTGGACCATTGCACCAAGACAAAGGTAACTGGCCTGTTGTTGACTTTGCCAAGTCTTCTGTCCAATATAGCAGTGGGTTCAGCCATCAATGTCCCATCACCATCACAAGTAGGTAACTCTCCACTTTGAGTAACCTCACCCTTACATTCTTTGAGCTGAAACACATGAAATACAGGATGAATTTGGCTTCCACTTGGTAACTACAGTTTGTAAGCAACCTTTCCAATCCTTTCAATGATTTTAAAGGGTCCAAAATACTTTGAGCTCAACTTGTGATATTGTCCTTGCCTCACTGTGACTTGTCTGTGAGGCTGAAGCTCGAGAAAAACCCAAGTTCCCACATCAAAGTTTCTATCTGTTCTACTTCTGTTAGCCAGACTGACCATTCTGTCTTGTGCTCTCTTCATATGGAACTTGAGCATAGTCAATGCTTGTTCTCTTGCCACCAAAGTCCTATCCACTGACTCTACTGTGCTCTCACCAGCTAAGTAAGGCAAGTGTATTGGTGGTATCTGTCCATAATCTGCTTCAAAAGGAGTGATATTGGTAGAAGAATGGAAGTTTGTGTTGTACCAAAATTCTGCTAAGGACAACCACTGTACCCACTCCTTAGGTTTTTCCCCTGTCATGCACCTAGCTTAAGTAACACTCCAAACATCTATTGACCACCTCAGTTTGGCCATCTGACTGAGGATGGTATGCAGTAGACATCTTCAACTTAACTTTGAGCATCTTAAAGAGTGATTGCCAAAAATGACTCAGGAACACTTTATCTCTGTCACTCACTATTGAGTTTGGCAAACCATGTAACTTGTAAATGTGATCCATAAAAACTTGTGCCACTTGCTGTGTAGAAAATGGATGTTGCAAAGGAATAAAATGTGCATATTTACTTAGCCTATCCACAACCACAAAGATAACTGACTTACCATGTGATTTGGGCAGACCTTCTATGAAATCCATTGAAATATCACTCCATATGGTATCTGGTATGAGTAGTGGCTGAATCAATCCTGGATAAGCACTTAAATCAGGTTTTTGTTGTTGACAGACCAAACATTCTCTCACCCATTGATTCACCATTCTTTTCATTCCTTTCCAAAAGAACAAAGAGCTTAAGGTTTGGTAAGTAACATGTATTCCAGAATGTCCACCTGTAGCTTCCCCATGAAAGTGTAAAAACAACTGCTTCTTTAATTGCTCATCATTACCAATCATTAACTTGCCTTTCCTCCTTAATTGACCATTTTCCCATGTGTATTTGCTGTCTGCACTTTGTTGCACCTTGTCCTTATCAATTGCAGCCACCATAGATGGATCATTTTGCCAACTAGCTTTGATTTGATCCCACAAAGGACTGGTCAAAGTAGTAGTTAACAGTGAGAACATTTGGCTTGTTGGACAATGCACTGGTACTCTTGAAAGAGCATTAGCTGCAACATTTTCACTTCCCTTCTTGTATGAAATTTCATAGTCATACCCAAGCAACTTTGGTAACCATTTTGCCTGAAATAGAGTAGTGACTCTCTGGTCTAACAAGTATTTTAGGCTAAAATGGTCAGTTTTGATTTTAAAGTGTCTGTCCATGAGATACCCTCCCCATTTTTCCAAAGCTAAAATCACAGCAAGGAACTCTTTTTCATAGGTAGAATAAGACTGATGCTTGGGTGATAAGGCCTTACTCAGATAAGCAATGGGGTGTCCATCTTGTTGCAAAACAGCTCCCACTCCAGTGTCACATGCATCTGTCTCTACCACAAATTCTTTTTGAAAATTTGGCAGACTTAGAACTGGTGCTTCAATCATTGCAATTTTCAACTTCTCAAAGGCATCCTGGGCTTGAGCATTCAATTTGAAAGACTGCTTCTTCGACAATTGAGTAAGAGGCTTATTAATGACAGCATAATGTCTAATGAATCTTCTGTAGTAGCCTGTCAACCCAAGAAACCCTCTAAGCTGTTTGACATTCTGTGGTGTAGGCCAATCTTTCATAGCTTGAACCTTCTTTTTATCTGTTGACCCCCCTTTTTCAGAAAGCACATGACCCAAATATTCAACCTCAGGTACTACAAAAGAACACTTACTTCTCTTTGCATACAGTGTATTTTCTCTCATCACATGCAACACACTTCTCAAATGTTGTAAATGATCAGATTCACATTGACTGTAAATCAGGATTTCATCAAAGAAAACCAGGGTAAATTTCCTCAGAAATGGTTTGAAAACAGTATTCATAAGAGATTGAAATGTTGATGGTGCATTAGTCAATCCAAAGGGCATTACCAAGAACTCAAAGTGACCATCATGAGTTCTGAAAGCTGTCTTGTGGATGTCTTCTTCTCTCATCCGTATTTGATGATAGCCAGACCTCAAATCCAATTTAGAAAAAACTACAGACCCCTGCAACTCATCAATTAGTTCTTCTATCATTGGAATAGGGAATTTGTCCTTGACAGTGTGTTTATTCAGTTGTCTGTTGATGAGACTGATCGTTAAAAGTCTAGCAAGCAAGCTTGTAAACCACGGATCGGTGTCCCAACGAGGGTTGAAATTGATCTTGTCACTCGAGTCGTGAGTTATGTGAGATGAATTGGTTTTAAAAGATGTGATTTGGTTTTAGTTATACTACGAAAACTTGTTAAAAACTTAAATGAAATGAAGTACGAGAATAAAAGAAATAAGTTGAACGATCAAAGAAAACATCAAGTTAAGTGATACGTAAAAGAAATGAAATAAGAAAGAAATAAAGAAAATGTTTTTGGGTTTTGGAATNGGGTACGTTCCTTTGCTTTCGTCTACGACGACTCCGATTAGTAGGCACTTGAGAAGAAGAAGAAGAAGACTCGTTCAAGTTAGACTTGGAACGAGTGATCATACAAATCAAAATAAAACAAAGTGAAAAACAAAGTAGAAAGGAAAATCTTTTTGGTTTTTATAAGTTTATAAAAGAGAAAATATTTTTGGTTTTTATGGGTTTTATAATTTTTAGTTGTTTTTATGTTTAAGAAAAGCGTTAACTTCTAAAAGAAGGTTCTTCAAATCACAAGTCTCGAACGACGAATGACTTAATCTTTTCAACCGCTCCCCGGCAGCGGCGCCAAAAATTGATCGTTAAAAGTCTAGCAAGCAAGCTTGTAAACCACGGATCGTTGTCCCAACGAGGGTTGAAATTGATCTTGTCACTCGAGTCGTGAGTTATGTGAGATGAATTGGTTTTAAAAGATGTGATTTGGTTTTAGGTATACTACGAAAACTTGTTAAAAATTTAAATGAAATGAAGTACGAGAATAAAAGAAATAAGTTGAACGATCAAAGAAAACATCAAGTTAAGTGATACGTAAAAGAAATGAAATAAGAAAGAAATAAAGAAAATGTTTTTGGGTTTTGGAATTTAGTTAACGAAAAGAAAAGTTAAACTAAAGATACGATAAAAGACTTAACGTAAAGATTTAATGTAATAAACTTAAGCTAAAAAGATAAGATATTAACTAAGTTGAAATAAAAATAAAAGGTTTAATGAAAATTCGACGGAGTAACGTTAAGGAAATAACTAAGTAAAACCCCACTCAAAAGAATGATGGGGAGAATAAAAGCCAAGCTCGGCTAAGATGACTACAACGACACGACACAAAAAGAACTAAAACTCGAAAACTAAAATTGAAACTTACACTAAGACTCCATACTCGCAATAACTAGGATTCAAAAGAAAAACCAAACTCGCAAATTCTAAAAACCATACTCGCAGAAAATGGAATCCAAACTCGCAAGACCTTTGAAAACTACCATACTCGCTAATCCCTAATTAGCATACTCGCAAGATTTGAGAATGTACCATACTCGCAAAACATAAAAAAAAACATACTCGCAAAATCGAAAATGATACTCGCAAGAATTAGGCTGCCAAGTTCATACTCGCAACTCCTTTATTGCTTACTCGCAAAAATCACAATCCCATACTCGCAATTCCCTAAACTATGATACTCGCAAAACTTATAAACAAAACTGATACTCACAAAGCCCTAAAGTCATACTCGCAAGACCAATAAAATCAACCATACTCGCAAATATTAAACTTTGATACACGCAAAAACCTAATAGAAACAAGCTGGAACTTTTTTTACGTAAATCTAATGATAAAATTCAATAAAAACTTATGAAAACTTAATAAGAAACGAGATTTAGACACTAAATAAGCTACCACATAAGCTACGAGCTCAAATAAGCCTAAACCATTATCATAAGGCACGAAAACATATTCTCATGCAAAGGTGGTAAAGGACTTATAGAAGCTTTTGTAAGAATGATAAGAAACAAAATAAGCTTGAAAGATTAGAAGAAGTAACAAGATTAAAAGACCAAAATAAGCTATGAAAGATTTAAGACACCAAAATAAGCTTGCATTAAATAAAATTACACTAAGACATGGAAATAAGCTAACTTCTAAAAACTAAAAAACTAACTATCTAAAATGAAGCTAGGAGGTGGTATTTAAGGGAGCAATGGATGCTTCCTTGTTTACAACTTGAACACTTAGCCCCCTAAACTTCCATATTTCGTGAATACTAAGCGTAAACTAGAGATACAACGCTTTTAAACTATCTAAAAATGCGACTTGAGTCCTTGTAACTTTGAGGTGATGTGTTGACGAGCTTTCCAAAGATCTTCAAAAGTATAAAAGTGATCACTTGCTCGGATTTAGAAAGTTTAACTTCATAATCATATTTGAGCTTTGATTAAGCGTCTCTTTTACTTTCTTGAGCCTTTGAGAAATAACTTGTCTTCACGGGCTTTTCACAAGCAGATTTCATCTTTTACTTGACTTTCAAACTCTTTTCCACATCTCATGCTCGTTTTGGGCTTTTAGGTTGCTTTTCATGTTGTTTTTGCAACATCCTTACCTGCACAGTCATAAACACAAAAACACGATATCTTTGGCTTTGAACGTTAGTTTTTGGTCTATAATAGTCTAATAATGGTGAATAAAAGGTATGTGAATAAGCACATATCAAAATCCCCCAGACTAAGGTATTGCGTGTCCTCACGCAATGTAATCACATCACGCCTTAAAGATAAATAATTTCAAACCTCTCTTTACTAACTTTGAAAAGTAGCAAAACGTTCAAGAGGGATACGAAATCATTTATTCCCTAAAACGCCCTGGTTTTCCATTTTAGACTATGTACATCATATACTACGTATTACGCTACTTTAGTTCATGACGGTGTGCCTGACTTTCATTATCTTTTGATAACGATTAAGGGTCAT
>LBNU01032381.1:47386-81510 GCA_014162995.1 Artemisia annua | reverse complement strand
GACCCAACACCACTTAAGCAATATTAAGCTAAGGACAACTACAGTAAGCTAAATTAAGCAGTAGTAAACTAGCAGAAACAATTATTAAGCTAAAATTAACAAAGTGCAAAAAGACTTAAAGGAAACTTACTTGTAACTTGGAAAGCTAATGGAGTAGGCTACTGGATTGATGAGATAAAACCACCCAAGCTATGGAACAGCTTAAATGGCTTATCACAGGGGAGTGTGAGCTTGTAACAGCTTATATGCCCTTGAGTAACTACTAGTAATAATATTTATTTATTTATTTATTTATTTATTTATTTTTTTTTAGGGAAACAATGTTTAAGCAGAATTTTAACGTAGTAAAGGTTTATAACAACTTAACAAAGCTTAAAGAAATGATTTTTAAGAGCTTTTAGACTAATAAGAGCTTAATAGTAAATTTGCTTAAAACGGCTAAACATCAAATTAAGACAAAGGAAGAACTTTTATTAAATTAAAAAGAAGATTATAATAAACAGAAGCTTAATACATTAAACCTAAACTACATTTAACATTAATTTAAAGCCTACAATTCTACACTTAAAACCTACACGATTACAACCATGAGCAAGGTCCTATTTATACTACATCAAAGGCGGTTTGGAGCTTGATAGAAGTTTGTAGAAGCCTTATCTCTTCTCTTGATCCTTCTCCTACTAGAATTTTCACGAATTTCTTCACTCTTATTCATTCCATCACCTTCCAGTGTTTCCAGGCCCTTCTCACCAATAAGCTTCCTTCATTTGTCCACGTTTGCAGAGATAAGATAGCTTGGCAGAAGGTTCTAGGTAGGTACGAGGTTTCTAGGTTTTACCAGGGGTGAATTTTGTGGAGGGGATGATGAACAGTAAGGGTTAAAAGGCGCGGGTAATTTTTATTAAATGTTTGACCGGGATTTGGGGGTTTGACTTGGGTTATGGGTTTAGACAAAGGGAGTGGGTTGTGGCTTGTATGTTTGGGCCGTGGGTATAAGGGTGTGGGCTTAATGGGTTAAAGGGTATAATGGAAGTGGGATGGTTTATATTTTTGGATTTAATAGGTCCGGTTGTAGTATTAGTAGATTTAGGATTAGTTTTGTTTTAGGTTTAGGTAAAAATACAAGGACCATATTTGTAACTTTTGAAATTTCAAGGACCTCTTCTGTTATTTCTTCAAAATAAATCCAAGGCCCACTTTTATCACTCTTGAATACTTGAAGGGTTTGTGATGTAATTTCTTCATAATTTCAAGCTTCAAGGACCATTCTTGTAATTATGTAAAACTTGGAGGACTAAACTTGTCAACTCTTTCAAAATTCTTCTAAGGGTTACTTTTGCCATTTCCTCAAACTTTAAGGACTTTCTTTAACTTTGTAAGCTTCTTTGACTATTTTAGCTTCCCCGGCTCCGGCTTTTGATTCTTTCCATATCTCGTGCTCGTTTTTCGTGATTTTGTCTTGGTTTTTGTCGTTTTCTCATATTTTCTTACCTTCATGTACAAAATCTCAAAAACACATATATTTGGCATTTATTAGCGGGTTTTTGGTCTTTTTGGTCTTAATTTGGTCAAGAAAAGGTATGTGTTTTAGCACATACCAAAATCCCCCAGACTAAGATATTGCCGTGTCCTCGCGCAATGTTGTGAGCTCACATTTTTGAAATCTAAAATTCCTCATCTCTTTCTACTAACTTTGAAAGTAGCAAAATGTTCAAAAGAGACTACTAAACCTTAAATTCCAAAAATGTCCCGATTATCCTACTTATTATTATTAGTTATCTATTTATTTACAACCTAACCTTATTCGGGTGACGGTATGATGACTTTCATTATCCTAAGGATAACTATGAGGATCATCGAGTAGAAACACGACTCATAGAGAAGCGACCTAACGGTTAAAATTCGTCGTCCTTGATTTTTCACAAGTCCCCCCCAGACTAAGCGTAAAACGAAATCATTGTTCTTTCATAAGCATCGATGCTAAAATTATCCATGGAAGTTACTTGTGAAGACTCCTTACTCCCATATTCCTATTTTCCTCTAATTATTTTATTTTTGGTGGGAAATTGAATTTCCTCGTTTTTATATTTATTAGTCCGATAAAGGCTTGAAATTTAGACGCTAAGTAGTTTCTAATCCTTCCCTCGAGAACCACTGCCCACAAGAATGAGGTCCACATCAAGGTCTCTGATTTAACACGATTTTGAGGAGTGTCCCTTTTATTGGCGACCGAAACAACTCAACTACGAGTCCAGAGACAGAAGCTTTTATTAGGACCTCCCCGGAGTCAAGGTTTGGCATTTTTTTTTTTATAAGCACAAAACGTATTTACCTCGGCCCTTTATAACAATCACAACATCGGCTGCGAACCGGCAAGATGTGATAGTCTATTATGACCTTGGTTATTTTTCCTCCGCCTTTTATTGGAAGTCTACAACATCGGCTGCGAACCGGCAAGATGCAGAAAACCTTTTTGGCATTGGATTTTTACTATTAAGCACAACATACGTATTTTTATTTTTGCCAAACCCCAAGTCCTACGGCTTTTATAACAATCCCAACATCGGTTGCGAGCCGGCAAGATGGAATAGTCTATTACACCGTAACGCTGGCAGTACCTCCATGTGTACCCAACCCTCATGAGCAAAGACCCTTTTGGCAAGGACTTCGAAACTAAGTTTCGCCAAAATCTCGCACCTTTAATTAAACCTAAATTACTATTATAAGGGGTGAAACAAGCTTATGGGAGTAAAAAGTCACAAGTACCCTCGATGAAGTGTGTTTTACCATCTTACTTATAATCGAACTCTATCATTTTTCGTTCTTCGCGGATTTTTAATTCGCGAAAACCTAGCTAGGGAAAACAAGCTAGGGCTCAACACGCCCGGTCAAGTCAGAATTTTTATTCCTACTCTTACCATTAGGAAAATCATCATGGTGTCAAAACTTATTCTATTTTTGTATTTTTGAAAATTTTTCTCATTTTTTTTGTGTTTTTTCGTTTAAAATTTTTCAAATTTTTCGGAAAATCGGGGTTGTGTGAGTAACGGTAAAAATGCAAGGTAAAAATCAAATCGAAAGATTCACCCCCCAGACTAAAGTGAAACATTGTCCTCAATGTTTCGAAGGTAAGGGTAACCTACGAGTATCTAAGGCCGTTTATTAGGTATGCCAAATCGATAAACGTTAGTCGAAACGATAAGGATATGAGAGGTGTCGAAAAATTAGACTCGGGTGAAGGAAGAGCAGCATGACGAGCACGAGAGTCTTCATTTTCGGGCAACCTAGACATAAAACACAAGCACAAACACAAACACGAGAAAATGGAAAAGGGAACCCTCCTCATGGTTATTTATTAGTAAAAACGAAAAAAAGGAAAGCGATAAAAAGGATAAGCATGGGGTGCCTCCCACGAAGCGCTTGTTTATTATCGAGTCGCATAGCTTAGACTCGCCCCGAATTTATTCGTCCTTGGGGGAGCAAGTGAAACATACGGCATGAAAAGTGACGATGCCTGGATCAAAGATAACATCCTCACTCCCGATGAAGTGACGGATGGGAGAAGCTGCAGTAAATTTGAAGAATGGTAGAAAGATTTTTATCACAATTAAGATCAATTCTTCATTTTCAAAATCAAATTTTCCAATTTTCATGTTTTGAATTTCATCGTTGGAGCTTATTTGTGTATTTTCAAAAACTTTGGGCGGGAGGGATGGGATAATTTCGTCAATAAGTACGTCTCCCCCCAGACTAAAATCTTTCTCAATATCGCAGTAGAAACGATCATACTCCGGATGAGATGCAACATGAGAGAGTTCACCGGAGAACTCCTCGGGATCGAGATCAAAGTGAAACGACTCATATTCGGGAGGAGAGGAATAAGCAAGAGAAGTGGTACTGCCACGACTCGTCTCCTCCGTATGATCAAAGCAAAAGGCTTCACAAGTCGGGAGAGAAAGATCGGGATGAGAAGTGGGATTGCCACTTAAAGATTNAAAATCTTTCTCAATATCGCAGTAGAAACGATCATACTCCGGATGAGATGCAACATGAGAGAGTTCACCGGAGAACTCCTCGGGATCGAGATCAAAGTGAAACGACTCATATTCGGGAGGAGAGGAATAAGCAAGAGAAGTGGTACTGCCACGACTCGTCTCCTCCGTATGATCAAAGCAAAAGGCTTCACAAGTCGGGAGAGAAAGATCGGGATGAGAAGTGGGATTGCCACTTAAAGATTCGATCTTAGAAATGAGAAGATATACTTTCGAAAGTTTTTCTCGAAGAGCTTCATCTTTAATCTCGTTATCATTTTCCTCTTCTAAGCTGACGAGCTCAGAAGGTAAGTTGTTGATATAATCGATGTCTCCACAGGATAAAGAATCGTAATCATAGTCGGAATCGGAGAACATCTCAAAACGATCATTAGATTTATCAATAGAGAATAATCCACACTCTTCTATCGTATCAAAAGTATATTTTTCAAGATCGGGTAAAGAATCCTTGAGCTCGGGCTCCAAAGGATCTGACGGCTTAATAAAATCATCAGGAGATTCCTTGATCTCATAATTCTTTTCCTTAAAATGTTCATCCTCATCACTTTCACTGTCGTAGGAATATGTATCGTTATTTGTGAGAGGAAGACCTGGTTGATTATCGTGAGTGATATAATTAAGGACCTCAGTTTGTTTAACTCTCTCGGAATAATGATCACTTATCATAATGGGAGAATCATACTGAACTTCAGTATCCCATTGATAATGATGAAGCGTCATATTTTCAATCAAATCGTAAGCTTCTTGAGGAGTTTTCGGCATGAAAGCTCCGCCGGCTGCCAACATAATTTTGTCACGATCACTTGGAGTTATACCATTATAAAAGGTTAGGATCTGATCGAGAAGCAAAATATTATGATCTGGACATTTTCTTAACAACGATTTGAATCTTTCCCAGGCTTCGAATAATGATTCCATAGGAAATTTTCGGAAATTCAAGATGTCTCTCCTAAGTTGTATCATTTTAGAACGTGGAAAGTATTTTGAGAGAAACTTGACAAACATCTCTTCCCAGGAATTGATTGAATGAGTTTTAGGGGTGTAAAACCATTTTTCAGCATCGTGGGATAAAGAGAATGGGAAAAGATTCAAACGGATGCTGTCAAGAGAAACTCCATTTTGTTTCATGGATTGAGTGATGGCTAAGTATTTGTTCAGATGTTCGTTAGCATCTTCTTCTCGGAATCCGTGAAATTGGCAGTTTTGCCGGATCAGTCGAACCATATGATTTTTCAGTGTGAAGTCGGTTCCCGGAACTGATGACGGAGCAATCGGTCCTCCTCTATTAATCAACGTAGGATGATAGAAATCCTCCATGGTCCGAGGATCATGGGGATGGGAAGGTAAGAAATCGATCATTGTGAAGAATTAAACAACGAGAGGGTAAAGAAGGTAAGAATTAAACGGTTCAGAGGATAAGAAGGTAAGAATTAAACGGTGAAGAGGGTAGAAGAAGAGAATTAAACAATCGAGAGGATAACGAAGATTCTTTTTGGATTTTTGTAAATATATAAGAAAAGGAAAAATTAACTTAGAGGTTAAAATCTTTTTTGGGTTTTTTAAGTATTTTAAGTTTTTGAAAACAAAAACAAGTTATTATTCTTTATTTTATCTTTGGTAATCACTAAATTAAACGTTTCTCTTTTCTCTTGAGCTTACGCGTGGCGAGGCGGGAGAACGAGGTGTACGGGTACTCAAATGTACAGTGTACTTAAAAACCTGCTCTCTTCAGTCTGCAATTTAATGTCAAGACTTCTGTATTCCTCGTTTATTCGGTTGTAAAACTCAAAATAATCGGAAAAACGAGTAACCTCGCGATTTCTTTTGTTCGTTATTTGGGCACGGTTTACAACACTCCCGCAGAAGTGAGGTTCCTTTTTAGAGTGTATTATGCTAAAACACTTTCTACAAGTGTTCGATAACTAACTACTTATTATTTATTTACAAACGAAAATACGTAACTTCCGAGGAAGGGTCTTCAAATCAAAAATCAACGAAAACGGAATCGACGTACACGTTTCAAACCCTCCCCGGCAGCGGCGCCAAAATTTTGATACAGCAACAATATATATATAGTATATATATATAGTAGTATATCTTCCGAGGATAGCACGGGTAAATATGTATCCCCAGGTCGTAATCCCAACGAAGGCTGAAACTTGGTTCGTAGGTTCGTGTTCGCGATTCGTGAAGTGAATAGTTCAAGTTAAGGGAATCCTAAATTACTACAAATAAAAAAACAAATAGAAACACGAAAAAGCACGAAAAGCACGGAAAAACACGTAAAATACGAAAATAAAAACCTAACCGTAAAACGGGATCAAATCCTAAATTCCCGAGCTAATCTCGGGTAAACTAAGGCGACTATGGAAATCCTAAACCCTAATGGCAAAAACTAAATTCCTAAGGGTTTTAAAACATAAATTTAAACTTTTATTTTATTTAAAATTACTCTAACTACTTTTTATTTATTTAATTTTACTTTAAAACTAATTTAAGTTATTTAATTAAAACTAAAAAGGAAAATAAATTAAGAAAAGTGAAGAATAATTTTGAAAATTCTAAAATACTTAAAAAGTAATTTTAAAACTTAAAAATATACTTTTTTGCCTTTTTATATATTTATTATTAATTAAAAACTAATATTAATTATTATTAATTACTAAAAATACTAAATAAATAGAAAATAATTTGGAAAAGTAAAATTTTTTTTCTAAAATTATAAAATAACTTAAAAGTAATTTTAAAATAGAAAACTATTTTATTTGGATTTTTATTTAGTTATTATTAATTAAAACTAATTAAAAAGTGATTAAAAACTAAAATTAAATAAAATAAATAGCAAAGAAGCTCAAATAATTCTGATTTTTTTAGGGAAATTCTAAAATATTATTTTAAGACTAAGAAAAATAAAATTTTATAAAAAGAAAACCCTATTAAGCACTTTGGACAGATAAGCAGTTTGGAAATAAGCACAAAATAAGCAATTAAGCACTTATGAGCACAATAAGCTTACAGAAGGATCTAACAACTAATTTAAGCACAAAGCAACCTAAATAAGCTGGAAAAGCACTCAAGAAAAGCTAATGAGTAATAAAACCTATGGGACAGATTCTAGGCCTAAGTTACCTACTTTGGAGCTTAATTATAAGCACCTAATAAGCTGTGAAGTGAAAGGAAAGGGGGGCAAAATCAAGATGACCTAGGATACTAGCTAAAAAACCTAAAAGCCCTAATTTTTAGACACCAATTGAATCCTAATTAGCCCCTTGAACAGAGCACTGTAGCAACTGCACTTATAGGTACACAGATATGGGACAGCTTAGATGGACTGATTTTACCCACTAAATGTTGTTGGATTTCACTGATTCTTGTTAAAACTTAAAGTATACTAGGTTGACTAATCCCAGGAATAAATGTGAGCCTAGATATAGCTTATGGTCTACTAAATGCAACCTAGAAAGTGGACTGTGGAACCAGTTTTATTTACCCTATGTTTGACTTTTGATTTCTTACTTAGGTTGACTAAGTTGGATTTCTACTGCCTAATTCTTATCCTAGATGATATGTTAAGCTATTTTATGAACTAATTACCCTAAATGTACTACAGTTCTAACAAGATTGCACAATCACAGATTATAACATTCCCTTATGCTAGCAGATTTGAGGATTAGAGTAAATGTTGACTTTTTTCCTTAAAGCTACTAGTATTATAACTAAACTAACCTAAGTGCACCTATTTGAGACTGTCTGGGATAAATTTACCACCAACAAACAACTTGAACACTCTTTCCTAGATTAAACCAAACACCCCTATAACTATGCAACTTCACTGACTTATACTGTTTTAAGCTTAAATTACCTAACCTGCTGATCTAAACCTATTACTAAACTGATTTTAAAGCTTATTGAGTTATAAAAGCAGAGAGAGAACAGCAAGAACACACTATGCAAATAATATTAATTATGGCAGATGCAATGTGGAAAACAGGCTAAGGCTTTAAACTACACCACTTAAGCAATATTAAGCTAAGGACAACTACAGTAAGCTACATTAAGCAGTAGTAAACTAGCAGAAACAATTATTAAGCTAAAATTAACAAAGTGCAAAAAGACTTAAAGGAAACTTACTTGTAACTTGGAAAGCTAATGGAGTAGGCTACTGGATTGATGAGATAAAACCACCCAAGCTATGGAACAGCTTAAATGGCTTATCACAAGGGAGTGTGAGCTTGTAACAGCTTATATGCCCTTGAGTAACAACTAGTAATAATATTTATTTATTTATTTATTTATTTATTTATTTTTTTTAGGGAAACAATGTTTAAGCAGAATTTTAACGTAGTAAAGGTTTATAACAACTTAACAAAGCTTAAAGAAATGATTTTTAAGAGCTTTTAGACTAATAAGAGCTTAATAGTAAATTTGTTTAAAACGGCTAAACATCAAATTAAGACAAAGGAAGAACTTTTATTAAATTAAAAAGCAGATTATAATAACCAGAAGCTTAATACATTAAACCTAAACTACATTTAATATTAATTTAAAGCCTACAATTCTACACTTAAAACCTACACGATTACAACCATGAGCAAGGTCCTATTTATACTACATCAAAGGCGGTTTGGAGCTTGATAGAAGTTTGTAGAAGCCTTATCCCTTCTCTTGATCCTTCTCCTACTAGAATTTTCACGAATTTCTTCACTCTTATTCATTCCATCACCTTCCAGTGTTTCCAGGCCCTTCTCACCAATAAGCTTCCTTCATTTGTCCACGTTTGCAGAGATAAGATAGCTTGGCAGAAGGTTCTAGGTAGGTACGAGGTTTCTAGGTTTTACCAGGGGTGAATTTTGTGGAGGGGATGATGAACAGTAAGGGTTAAAAGGCGCGGGTAATTTTTATTAAATGTTTGACTGGGATTTGGGGGTTTGACTTGGGTTAAGGGTTTAGACAAAGGGAGTGGGTTGTGGCTTGTATGTTTGGGCCGTGGGTATAAGGGTGTGGGCTTAATGGGTTAAAGGGTATAATGGAAGTGGGATGGTTTATATTGTTGGATTTAATAGGTCCGGTTGTAGTATTAGTAGATTTAGGATTAGTTTTGTTTTAGGTTTAGGTAAAAATACAAGGACCATATTTGTAACTTTTGAAATTTCAAGGACCTCTTCTGTTATTTCTTCAAAATAAATCCAAGGACCACTTTTATCACTCTTGAATACTTGAAGGGTTTGTGATGTAATTTCTTCATAATTTCAAGCTTCAAGGACCATTCTTGTAATTATGTAAAACTTGGAGGATTGAACTTGTCAACTCTTTCAAAATTCTTCTAAGGGTTACTTTTGCCATTTCCTCAAACTTTAAGGACTTTCTTTAACTTTGTAAGCTTCTTTGACTATTTTAGCTTCCCCGGCTCCGGCTTTTGATTCTTTCCATATCTCGTGCTCGTTTTTCGTGATTTTGTCTTGGTTTTTGTCGTTTTCTCATATTTTCTTACCTGCATGTACAAAAGCTCAAAAACACATATATTTGGCATTTATTAGCGGGTTTTTGGTCTTTTTGGTCTTAATTTGGTCAAGAAAAGGTATGTGTTTTAGCACATACCAAATATTCAAGAGTAATCGTGCTCCAACATGGCTCCAGACGGCAAAAGACAGTATAAAAATTCCAAAACGTGACACAAAACAAAAGACGTTGCTCAACGGTTCAAACTCCATTCTCGCACTTGCCTCCCCACCCAGATCGGTTAAACTTACTACTCGCTGCGGACTCTTGATCCGAATCCACACCATTCCATCCTAACTCCCCTTCATCTTTACTCAACCACCCATTCCTGTTTCCTACATGTTGAGGTAGTTGACAACATGCAAAACCATCCCTATTTCTTTCTTCTAATTCCTTATGAGTCACAAGTGCATACAAATCACGAGATTTAGACTAAACCACTCCCCCATCTTCAAGGAATTGGGGACACTTTCTAGGGTACTTAGTGGTGAAGACTTCCTTATCGGCCACCTTCGTCTCGTACCTTTCTTTTTCCTTTCCATCACACATCCTCTAAGGTTAACTTCTCTTTAATCGCACACGGAAGCATGATAGCAGGAACTAGGATCCTTCTGTTGATCCACTTCATCCTACCAACTCTCTTGCAACCCGTAGCGACAACGGTAGTCCAACGAAACTTACTACGTGCAGGAGGTGCCATACTAAAAACAATGACATATACAAAACTAAATATCGAAAAACATCGAACGTCCAAAAACTCAAATAAACATCTCATATATTAGGAAAATAGACATGTAAGATACTATACTTACACATAGGTCCTAAATGCAACTATATGAGGGACTCCTAGGTTATAGTCTAGGTTAAACCACCTAATTCTCTATAACCAAGGCTCTGATACCAATCTGTCACACCTCGCCAAGGCGGAAACGCGAGTGTGTAACTTCAAGGATATCATCACAACACCTGGTGTCTAAATAGAGAAATACTACATGCAAAAGATAGAGCCAAGTAAAAAACAAAGTGTTGTAACAATACTCCAAAATAAAATAACCAAACCAAACCTCCAAAGGTATCTTCAACAAAGTCAAACATATTCATAAACAAACATATAGATAATTCATCACGATGCAACTAAAGTCTCTTCTAGTCGCTTCCATATATCTTATCCTTAGAATGCTCACCTGAAAATGATGCTTAAAACGTCAACATAATGTTGGTGAGATTCATAGGTTTAAGACACACAATATCACACAAGGCAACCAGTTCACTGTGATTATAAAATATAGCTGGACGAATAAATATAGATATC
This sequence comes from Artemisia annua, assembly GCA_014162995.1. Lineage (NCBI taxonomy): Eukaryota > Viridiplantae > Streptophyta > Magnoliopsida > Asterales > Asteraceae > Artemisia > Artemisia annua. The sequence continues at coordinate 70,647 of LBNU01032381.1, read as the reverse complement.
ATATAAGCTAACATGTACTTCACACAAGATAAGGGCAAACAATGGGACGGAACGTGTCCACCGATCCAAATTCACAACATCCGGGTCGGAACGTGACCCCCACTCCAATATAGACATCAATTAGATCGCATACGCGAGCAACAAGACAAAGTATCCTCCCAACTGAGCCTCTGATATGCATGCCTGATAATTCCCAATAATCCACGATAATCACAACATATAACCATCTCATCATAATAACCATCACATCATAATAACCATCACATATAGCATACATACGATAACATTATAAGTCCAAGCTTTTAAACCACACATAATCACAGTAACTCAAATCATTTAAGACAAGCATCATTCCCATCCCAAGTTTAAAACAAAGTAAAAATTATGGGACTATGAACTCACCTCAACTTCGCAGCTTCAAACAAATAACAATCACAAATCTATACAACACAAATAAGTTCACGTTACACATGGTCAAGCTATAAGCTATAACCCATGCAATACTCATATGATGGATGTCTAAGGGTAATATGACCCACCATGGGTCTCCTAGACTCCATACCAAACACCAACAACCAATAATACTCACTAAATCCCTTGCACTTATAATTTCAGAAAATGCAGAATTTTAGGGTACAATCACCCACATAAAATAATAACCATACAAGCTTAAAAACTCACACCAAAAATTCCCCATGGTCTCTCATAAGCATACAAGCTAATCCCAGAAGCCCATGGTCTAATAACACACACAAATACCCATAAGAAAATCAAACTTGTCAACTATCCAGATTCGGATCTGAACGCACACCAAAAAGTTTTGATTTTATAAAAATACTTCTACAACTTTTTATCACGAATCCTTTTCGTGGGAGTCTAAGATAACCTAAAACTTAACTTTCCCAGAAGGGCTAACCTTAATAACACTTTTTCACCCACAAATCACTATCAAACTTTTACCCAAATTCTGTCCCGGTTTAACAGCTTTAACACCTTATCTCGTAAAAATCAAAAGACTAACTTCCGGACCTCGAAATCAATCTTGGTCGGACTTTTTGGAAAGATCTTTCTTTGAACTATAATTTAGAGTCAAAATTCGTGATCTAAATCATTACCATCTATTAAATAACCTCGTATCTTTACAGCCCTAACATTCTGTCCAAACCCTAACTTGAAAACTAACGCGTTTTACGCTCAATTCTCTTAACCAATCATCATACTATTATCAATTAATGATCCTAACATGTTTAAGATCATTAATTTACAGAAGTTTACAAACCCTAGATCCATCATAATTAATATTACATGAATTGAATTAATAATTAACCAATTATACACTTTACCCAAATTCTGCCATGGTTTAACAGCTTTGACACCTTATCTCGTAAAAATCAAAAGACTAACTTCCCGACCTAGAAATCAGTCGTGGTCAAACTTTTTGGAAAGCCCTTTCTCTGAAATATAATTTAGAGTCAAAATTCGTGATCTAACTCATCACCATCTATTAAATAACCTCATATCTTTACAGCCCTATTATTTTGTCCAAACCCTAACTTGCAAACTAACGCGTTTTACGCACAATCCTTTTAACCAATCATCATACTATTATCAATTAATGATCCTAACATGTTTAACATCATTAATTTACAGAAGTTTACAAACCCTAGATCCATCATAATTAATATTACATGAATTGAATTAATAATTAACCAATTATATGAAAACTAGTAACAAAAGTATACCTTGATCTTGGTTTTAGCTTCAATAATAAAAACCCTAAGTTTTCTTGTTCTCCTCCTCTCTTGGTCGATCAAAATATGCAGGGAAAAGAGTGTTTGGGTCGTGGGCTTAGGTATATAAGGGTAGGGGTTGGGCTTGTTTGGGTTAGACTAGGATTCCTTAGCTTAAAATTGTAATTGGGCTACAATTGGGTTTTTTTTTTTTATTTTTTTTTTTATTTTTTTTTTTTTCACAATTACAAGTTTTATTTCATCAAAATATAATATACATAGTGGTTGAAGGCAAACGAGCAACAAGCTGCGCCGCTCCATATATATATTTTTTCCTTCTTCTTTGTTTTTCCCCTACTTGACCGCCCACCCCTCCATATATATTTTTTTATTATTTTTTTATTAAATTAAATTATTACTCTCAAAACCTTATACTTTTTATATTTTATGCGAACCCACAACGAAACCTAACGTCTTACGCGATAAACCTTCATTTTACGACAAACCGGAAAATAATCATTTTCAAAACAAAGTTTCTAAAAATAAAATTTCACACTCTTTTTAAATATAACTCATGAAAACAACCTTCCTCTAACTTACTAACGCTCAAATACTTGAACGAAGACTTGTTACGCAAAACCGCAAAACACCACAACTACACAAATCACTTCTGCACCACAAAGGTGTTCAAAATGAACTTACCCAAACTCAACACCACTCAAATCATAACAACAACCTTACACGCAAAGGGATTTAGTGCCACACACACTCATATCATACATATAATACTTATCTCACACATATACCCCACATAAACACTTAATTCACACCAAACAAAGTCAAATGGATCGAGATTATTAGTCAAACTAATCTGCTAAAATCACGGTTGTCACATCATCCCCCACTTAGGGAAATCGCGTCCCGAGATTTAACTACTCATCTCATCAATAACACCAAGAAAATTTATGTATATTTAAGCGGAATAATACCACCATAAAACCATAAATCGTTAACCATTCTTATGATGATGTGGGATTCTACCACGATATAAAAATCACAGAGAAAGAACCACAATGGGACGGATAATTACAGTTATCATATAAGCTAACATGTAATCACACAAGATAAAGGCAACCAATGGGACGGAACGTGTCCCCCGCTCAAATATAGACATCAATTAGGTCGCATGTGCAAGCAACAGGATAAGCATCCTCCCAATTGAGTCTCTGATATGCATGCCTGATATTGACATCAATTAGGTCGCATGTGTGAGTAACAGGATAAGCATCCTCCCAATTGAGTCACTGATAATGCATGCCTGATAATTCCCGATAATCCACGATAATCACAACACATAATCTTCACACCATAATAATCATCACATATAGCATACATACGATAATATTATAAGCCCAAGCTTTTAGACCACACATAATCACAGTAACTCAAATCATTGAACACAAGCATCATTCCCATCCCAAGTTTAAAAACAAGTAAAAGTGAGACTATGAACTCACCTCAACTTTGCAACTTCCACAAACACAAATCACAAATCTATATAACACAAATAAGTTCACGTTACACATGGCCAAGCTATAAGCTATAACCCATGTAATACTCATATGATGGATGTCTAAGGTTCATATGACCCACCATGGATCTCCTAGACTCCATACTAAACACCACCAATCACTAACATTCACTAAATCCCTTGCACAAATAATTTCAGAAAACGCAGAATTTTAGGGTACATTTACCCACACAAAATCACGACAAAACAAGCTCCAAAACTCACACCAAAAATTCACCATGGTCCCTTATGAGTAGACAAGCTATCCTCAGAAGGCCATGCACTCTAAACACACACAAGTACCCATAAGAAAATCAAACTTGACAACTATCCAGATTCGGATCTGAACGCACACCAAAAAGTTTTAAGCAAAATAAAAGACTTCTACAACTTTTTATCGCGAATCCTTTTCGTGGGAGTCTAAGATAACCTAAAACTCAACTTTTCCAGAAGGGCTAACCTAGATATCACTTTTTCAACCACAAATCACTATCAAACTTATACCCAAATTCTGTCCCGGTTTAACAGCTTTGACACCTTATCTTTGAAAAATCAAAAGACCAACTTCCGGACCTCGAAATCAATCGTGGTCGGACTTTTTGGAAAGCTCTTTCTCTTAACTATAATTTAGACTCAAAATTCGTGATATAACTCATATCCATCTATTAAATATCTTCGTATCTTTACAGCACTATGTTTCTGTCTAAACCCTAACTCATTAACTAACGCGTTTTATGACCAAATCTCTTTACCAATCATCATAATATCATTAACCAATGATCCCAACATGTTTAAAATCATTAATTTACAGAAGTTTACAAACCCTAGATCCATCATAACTTGTATTACATGAACCAAATCAATAATTAAACAATTAAGGGATTAATAGGCATACCTTAGGCTTGTTTTCTTCACAAAATTGAAACCCTAACTTTTCCTGCTTCTCTTGGTTCGACCCTAGACTCCCAAAAACGTTTTTAGGGTGTTTTTGGTTTGTAATTATAATACCTTATTAATATCCTAGATAATCTTTTAATTAGGAATTGTAATTGGACTAAAATTTGGTTTCCTTTTTCCCTTAGAACACCCCTTGGGCCGCCCACCCCTATATATTATATTTATAATTATATATATATATATATATATAGTATATTTATATAGTATTAGTATACTATATATATATATATATAGTACTATAAATATATATTATTTATATATATATATATATAGGTTATTATATATTATACGTTATATATATATATATAGTATATATATATTATATATACGTTATATAATTAGATATTATATATTATATATAATTATATATATACGTATCATATATATACTACTATATATATTATATGATAACGTATTTATATTATATGTTATATGCTAATATATATATATTTAATGTAATATGATTATATATATATTATTATTATATATATATATATATTATATATAATTATATTATAATATATATAATTATATATTATTATGTTAAATATATATATATATATATATATATATATAATATACTATATATATATAAATAAATTATTACACTCAAAACCTTATACTTTTGATATTTTATGCGAACCCACAACGAAACCTAACGTCTTATACGATAGACCTTAGTTTTTACGACGACTCGAAAAATAATCATTTTCAAAATAAAGTTTCCAAAAATAGAGTTTAACACTCTTTATAAATATTACTCACAAAAATAACCTCCTCGTAACTTACTAACACTCAAATACTTGAACGAAGACTTGTTACACAAAACCACAAAACACCAAAACTACACAAATCATTTCTACACCACAAAGCGATCAAAATGAACTTACCCAAAATCAATACTCCTCAATTCATAACAACAACCTTACACGCAAAGGGATTTAGTGCCAACACACATATTTACCACCATATATCTCATATATACCACACATTACACATAGTACACACCAACAAAAGTCAAATGGATCGAGACTATTAGTCAAACTAATCTGCTAAAATCACGGTTGTCACAGTAAGTTACGTCGTTAGCCACAAACGGAACCTCTAGTGCTTTTTCGGCCTTGAGATCGTAAAATAGAGGCGATTGATGTATAACTTTAATGTTTTTGTTCGCACTAGAAACACCAAAAAAAAGCATGCCATATCCATAAGTCTTGTGATGCAACAACTTCCAACAAAATAAATGGATTTGGACCATGGTTATGTCTACATTATTGTCCTTTATATGTGTACGGACAACCAAACCACTCCCAATATGTACAATCAAGGCTTCCTAACATTCTCGGAAACCCGTGCTTGTCATCATGTAACGTGTATAGCTTTTCAACATCCGTGTAAGTAGGTTTTTCAAAAACTCTGCTCCAAATTTTCCATAATAGATGTACAAAAAATTTTAAGAGAGTAACGAGAAGTTGTTGATCCCATTTGCAAATATTCATCAAGGGCGTCAGGAACGGTATCGTATGCCAATTGACGAATTACAAAGGTGCACTTAATCAATGCCGATGCCTTCTCTTCTGGTACACTTAGTATTCTCACGTAAGTATGCAGAATGATTAGTTACTTATTCAACTATGCTTGTGATTAGCTCTCGACTCATTCGCAACCTCTTCCGGAAATGATTGCATTGTACACCGGATGTGCATTAAATTAGGCGGTGACCAAACGATCACGAGCACCGTAACGATTTCTATTTATGACGTTTCTCGTCAGTTGCGCACCTTGTCATCTATTCCTAATAAACAGCACCGCTCTTCTAAAAAACATCAAGTCCTTACTTGTAACTTGTTCTTCTTCCGATGAGTATGTGCAGAAGAACACTTCAAAATTCATTTAGATAATGAGGAATGATAAATATTTTGTTTGAGTTGTGTATATATTAAGTAAGATTATGTTTGAGTGTATACAAATGATAGGAATGGGGGTAATTATAGGTAAATAAAATAGTAAAATTATTATTATTGTTATTGTTATTATTATTATTATTATTATTATTATTATTATTATTATTATTATTATAAAATAGCCGTTTGTGAGTGGGGGACCCACATTTACACGATGCTCGAGAGGTGAGCCCGGTAGCTATTCATCTATGTTTTTGGCTTACCTCACGCGTGAGGTTCCTCCTTTGCACTAGGGTGGCGCGTGACCGTCACACCCACTGGAACTAGTCTAAAGTTTACAAATTGAACATAAGCCTAATGTTAATTGTGACCACAAGTACTTGACCACCAAATGCCGACCGCGTCCCACTTGTTAGCTCGTCCCACTTGTTAGCTTGACCAAATAAAAAAGCTTTGTTTTCCATTTCAACAAATTTTTGTTTCATTCTTACGTGGAATCAAAAAGTTATAAAATCATGAACCTCTTTTTATACAGTTAAATGCGTTTGAATTATGTGAGACAATTGTTTTAAAAAATCTTATATAACAACGATACGTTTATAAAGCAAAAAGCTTCATTGATTAACGACGTGACATGAAATTGTACATTGATTAAAGATGTGACACGACATTTATAAATGAGAATACAAATTTTTTGAAATTTTATTTTTGATTTTTTTTTAGAATTTTTTATTCTATTCGAAAAATACAAAACGATTACACAAAATGTCAAGTCAGTCGTACAAAAAACATCTATCCACAAAATAGACATTTGGCAACAATATAGTAGAGTCAGCTGTGCAAATCTAAAATTGGAATTTAGCGTGTGTTTGTTAAAGTTAACAGTAGCCACAGATCATCGTTTACCACTTTTTAAAGATGCATTGGAAAAATGATAATTTTTAAAAAAAAATAACAAAATTCATCGCTTCTTTGTCAAACGGCTAATAAAAACTAAAATGCTTATTGCTCAACGCTTACCGCTTAAAAACTCCACACTAATTCGTGCCAAAGCAAATTGAAAGTGTGAATGACATGTATTTAGGATTGATTCTAAGAAAAATAAGAATAATAAATGCAATAAAGAATTAGTTTTGAAAAAGCAGATGTTTCTAAAAACATTTGAAAATAATTTAAACCTCCACATGTTGACCATTTGACCACAACACCACCGTCTCCGCCGCCCCCACCCAACGGTTCTCCGAGCAAAACAGCCACACATTAGTGTCTTGTCCATATATAATAATAAATTGGTCTTCAACAGTTACTTACAAACGTTGTTTCATGTCCCACAAGGGTCAAACTTTTAATCATTCCTTAATCTTGTGACATGCCATTTGAAAAGGTATTGTTTTCTTTTTGGGTTTTAATCATTACTCCATAATAGTTTATATACAGTAAATGAACCCTTTTAGTTATAAATATTTATTTGTTATTTGATTGGAAAGGTTACATATATTGAAATTGTGGTTTTTTGGCTGTTTTTTTGTTGGTTTTTAACTTTTTATATGTGACATAAGAGAGATTGGTGTTTTTAGATAAAGGAGAGAGGTTTTGATGATATTCGAAGATGTCGAATATGAAGAAGAAAGATTGTGATAGTAGTAGTGTTAGTGATAATGTGAAGCAAAAAGAGAGGCACATTGTTTCTTGGTCTAAAGAGGTTCGGTTTGATATTCGTGATCAAATTTGTTTGTTTTTGTTATTATTTGAATGTGTGTTATTATGATCTTTGTGTTTTGTGCGTTTTTGGTTTCAGGATGATGCTATATTGAGGGAACAGATTGGTATTCATGGAACGAATAAGTATGACTTTCTTTATTTCGTTTCAGTTTTGAATTGTTTGGAATGTTGTTGGTTGGTTTATTGTTGATAATTGGATTGGTGTTATTTGTAGTTGGGCGATTATTGCGTCGAAGTTTGAGGGTAAAACTACTAGGCAATGCAGAAGAAGGTGAATTAGTTAAATTTTTTGTAAAACTATGTTGGGTTAGACGTGATTAGTTTATCTTATTCATCTTGATAGTTATGGGATTATTAATCTTGTGTGAGATACGAAACTCTGTCATTGCAGATGGTTTACTTATCTAAATTCGGATTGCAAAAAGGGAGGATGGACACCGGAAGAAGATACGCTCTTATGCGAGGTAAAGCTGTACTCGAATCTTTCCATTCTATCAACATAATGAAATCATCATCCGGACAGCATTTTTTGCAAGTTAAGGAAAAACATTCTATTATAAATCTGTACAATGAGAAAGTTGATTAGGTAATAGTCTTTCACGTGGAGGTGATTGGGACCACGGTTACTTTTTTTGGGGTGCATGCTGCATATTGGTGTTGGAGTTCTTAGTGCCATCAGTCACGTCCTTACAGTTGGGAATAATTAGATAAGATTATCTGATACGCTCCAAAAATTAATTGCAGGCCCAAAAGATGTTTGGCAACAGATGGACTGAGATAGCAAAAGTGGTTTCTGGCAGGTAAATATAATGTATATATGATCGAAAATTTGGCATTGAAGAACTTAATTAAGCTTTTCTCTATGTTTATGAAACAGGACGGACAATGCTGTGAAGAATCGGTTTTCTGTTTTAAGTAAAAGGAGAGCGAAGCAAGAAGCATCAAATAAAGAGAACAATGCTGCTGACGTGAACACCAACAAAAGACTAATTACAAATCGGATTTTAGAAACTTCAATGCATCCTATGAAGACACGGTATGTTGGGTATAAAGTTTCGATCCCATATAAATGAAATCAAGATTCCGAATTTTAGTCACATTATTCTTATTTTAGGAGACATATTGCTGCTGCTACAGAAGACTGTAAACTAGAACAGGGATCGGTAGGGGAAAGCAGCAGCTCTAGAGACGAGGAACCAAGACCTCCACTTGTGGTACTTGTGCAGAACTTTCATAACACCAACAAAAAGGCCCCCATAGACGGTAATTCACTACCCAAACAACTTCTTTGAGGATAAAATATTGGAATTTTTTTTATTGTGTTTTTAGTTACGAAGGCATGCTAGAGTTAAATTTGTAGGTGGATTGGCTTATTATCATCAACACTGACACACATCTATTCTCCTAGTTATAACACTTTATTTAGATGAGTATTGACAATTCTAAATTTTTTTGTTTGATAAAAAGCATCTAGAGGTAATATCGTTGAAGGAAGTGTTCTGAAGAAGAATGATCCAAAGATGGTTGAACCCCCATCATCTGAACTGATACATCCAACTAGTCTTGTTGATGCATCAACAAATCAAGGTGAGTTCTGCCAAAGAACGAAAAGATTGGTACCTATAGCTTCCTCAATATCATAGCCTAAAGTCCTACATCTAATTTGTTTTTGTTGCAGATATTATACCATCTTGCAACGAACACAACAATGATGCTGGAGGTGTATGTCCCTTACCAAATTCAGAATTCAATTCACCACTTCAAGTAACTCCATTTTTCACATCTATGGCACAAGGAATTCCGAGCCCACAGTTTTCAGAAAGCGTAAGCTCATTCACCATTTTCTACGTATCCACACACACACACAATAAAACGAAGCAGGCTGACCGGTTTATTTTGATCGATTTTCAGGAAAAAAATTTCCTACTAAAAACGCTTGGAGTGGAATTGACACCACCAAATATAACCACAGGAACTTCACAGTCACCACCTTGCAAAAGGGCCCTTCTCCATTGCCTTTAAACAAACTTACTAAATTTCCAGTTTCTTATTCTTTTATGTGTTGTTTATTTTTTCGGAATATCAAATTCGGGTATTTGATATTCCCCTAGCAACAATTTGGCTTCAAAATATGCCAAATTATGTATAGAACATTTTTGTCTTTGAGAGTGTAAGTATACATCGGCATGTAGCTGATAATTATGTTTATGCCCTCACTTATACACTCATTTCGGGAGTGGGTGGGGGTAGTAGAAGTATAAATGAGTGTGAAGGTGGTTCAAGATCAACCCGCTGTACTGAACTCTTGTTCTTTATGTGTGACTCTTGTGTGGTGAACAATAAAAAAAAAGTTTTGGATAGAGAACTCACTTGTCGAGGATGAAAGACTCGTGCTCTTACATTGCAGTAATATGGGAAGTCTTTCTTAGCAGTCTGTTTATGCGTGTTTGCTAACTGTGTGTCTGTGTGTGACACGTGTGATATCTAGTGAAAGAATGTGGTTTTAGTCAGCTAGTTGATGAAAACCAAAAGTTTGAGAAAGTGGAAAATGATGATTTTCATTTCAACTGGATGATTAAAATGAGGGTACGATGTAACTGAAATGAATGTGATTTTTAAGTTATGGCTATTATTTTCTGAGAGATAAGAAGAAATGAACCAAAATACAGAGGACTTGGTGACCAACTTTTTCATTTTTATAATTTTAAAACATGCCTTTTGCTTTAATAAAAATTTATCTGGGACCTAGAGATCAATTGCCAACAGTTCTTTTCATTCAAATTGGCAAAGGGCCGACATAATTTCAATTATACTAGTTCTACTTTAGTACTTTAAACTTGATTAGTTATTAGTTTGGTTACTTCAGTTCCTTGCATGTAAATACTGGTAAATAGGGTTTGGAAAACCGACCTGAGTTGAACCAGATTAAAACTGCTCGGTTCAGGTTAATAAAGTTGTGCGGGTTGACCTGACCAACCAAAATGCTAAAAAGGATTGAGTGTCGGGTTAAATATATTATGCTACCAAAGGGCATGTGTCCCAATGGTATCTCATGTTGTGTGTGAAGCTTCCAACCAAAATGGTTGTAGGTTTAAGTCTTGCTTAGAATATGTTGATTTGTGGTGTAACGTTGTGAGATAGTTAAATTTGCCGTTCTAACAAAAGTAATAATAATAAAAATATATATGTATTAGGCTTATTTGGTTCGGGGCAACCGACTAACCAGAATAAGAAACTTTTTTCCCCTATATCTTTTTTGTAACTTATTAATGTGACTTCTGAGTATCAAGCAAATTCGTTGTGCTAGTTTACTCACATTTTATTGCCCGAACCTGAATGGACCTGAACCAAACCCGACAAACCCAAAAGCTTAACTAGGTTTGGTTCAGGTGTGTTTCTTTTTTGCCTCATCCCGAAGAATGCAGACATTATTAAAAGAAAATTTTTAGATTATATGCCATACATGTTAGTAACTGAAATAAGATTCTCAACCTCAGGACTGTATTTTTCCCATTGTAATTGTTGCATCACATTAGTTCGTAATACTTCACGAAACCTAACATAATCGTTGTATAGATACTTGATAAACTAAGCTCAAAATTTAGCTACCACAAAACCCAGTTACAACAATCGCTATATCTAATTGCAATATAATTGTATGGTTTAAGATCAGCATGTGTTGCGAGTTCACACCGTTTTCCTCTTCTTCTGCACTTTCTTCCATTTGAGGTAAATCTGGTATGACAATCCACTGAACACCATAACCACACTACCCCATTGCTTACTAGATAAGGGATTGCCACTAAGCAGTGATGACACCACAATGCTTACAAACTTTCGGGTTGTTGTGATGGTGGTATTAGTTAAAGAACCGAACCTGCTAATGGTAAAGAATATGAAATTTTGCCCAATTGCTCCACACAAACAGTAGTACAATATATCCCAAGCGGCCTCAGGGTGGTGCTTGCAGAATTCAACTGCTTGGTAGCCACTTGCTTGTGGCCAACCGAACATGAACACAAAGTTGTAGATGGTACCCCATAAATTCATCCCTAGCATTATATCCCATGCACCTGTTTTCGGGTACCTAAAGAACATACAAATGCAATAACCAGATGTGTTACATTTGCAACATCTATGAGTCTAATTACACATGAAAGAAAGTTTAACAATTAAATACCTAGTTGAGATTGAATCTTGTGTTGCATTCGTGAAACCATCAAATGCCAGATTTAGGAAACATAGCCCGTATCCAAGTGGAGCGTTAGGGTGGGCCAACTTGCTTAAGGTCTTTGAGCTAGACTGTGTTAAGACAATGGTATACTTGAGTGAGCAACACAATGAGACTTGAAAAGTATACAGATAATAAATACCGGTTCTCTTCTAAATAAAAGAGCCCGATTTGAGGCCAGCGATTGTAATCTGTCTGGTATTGGCCCTTCAAATCCGATTTTAATTTAATTCAATGTTAATATATAATAAACTACTAGAAATATAAATTTTGGCATTTACAACTTGTATAAAAGTTTAATTGCTAGTTGTACCTCCCAAAGATAAAGTAAATAATCAAATTAAAGCATGAGTTAAAAAGATGGTCAAAACATCATAAGTCAACTAGTCCAAGTTTCTTAGATATGCTTTATTCGTTACTTTTTGTTCTACTTTATGCAATAGGCAAACACCCAAGGCCTTTGGTCTATAATGGTATGTGAGTGGCCCATCAACCAAAAGGTTGTACGTTCAAGTCTTGTTGGAGTCATTTGTGAGATATTATGAGTAAGATAGGTGGTTTAGGTGTGTAAAAAAATTGCTGTTTTTTTTTTTTTTTTTTTTTTTTTTTTTTTAAAAAAAAAAAAAAAAAAAAAAAAAAAAAAAAAAAGGCAAACTTTTACATCCAATTGCAAAGGAAAAAAGAAAGGAATATTGCCTATTGTAAAAATAAAATTATAATCATAAATGAACCTTTAAAATGATGCGTGAGAAATGAAAATATCAGTATTCATGTTCAATTGTAAAAACAATGTTTGTAGTTTGTTAAACAAAAGTAGCATTTGCGGTGTAAAGCTTTAGAAGAATACTAAAGAAGGACTTTGGAGGCGTTTCAAAGCATTGGAAATATCTGAAAATATATAAAAAAAATCAACTTTTATGACTTGGGTCATTTCGGTACTTAACCGGTCCTTGAACCTGGCCAGGCCCTAATGGTACAGTATTCAAAGATTTGTTCTAAATAGTAACTGAAAGGCACAAGCCTATAACCAGGAAGCCGGCACCAGCTTTGGCGAGGCCTTAGACCAATCCCAAAGCTAGTATGATTGCAGTTTCACAAAGTTTCATGATATATTACCTTCATGAGCGCAAACGCAGACACCCCACCAGCAACAAGGAGAGTACAAAGATACTCCGGAAAAGTGTATCTAATACCATAAACTAGTGTTCCCATCAACATCACTGCATTCAAGATAATTGTGTCCTCATCAACACAACTGCGCAAAAGTATAATAATGACAATAAACAATATCACAGCAGACAATCAAATAAGAACAAAAAATGAACCAACTTTTGTAAATTAGTGTTTTGAATTTCAAGAATGAGACAAGTAAAGATCTAATATGTGCCCTAAATTAATTACAGAAACAACAAAAAAGACAAAATAGTAATAATGTCACCATGGCTTTTGACCGTAAAACAATTTACACTAGTATAGACAAATAGACAATAATTATTTCATTCTAATCAGATGAAAATTTACCTGGAATCATTTTTGAAGATTTTGCTAGGACCTGCAGGTGACAATTAACAAATGAGTACCTTAATTAGGCATAGTTATTTCATAAAGGAACATTATGCATCAACTTACGACATTAAACTATGTACTACCAGTATCCTCATGTAATAAATAATGCATACATTTACGACATTAAACTATGATAGTGGTAAAGATCCTATTATAGATTGAGAAAACGGTAACATACCTGAGCAGGATAACTGATATATTTCAATGCTTCGATTCCCATAGCTGGTCCAATTGTGTTAGTAATGCCAGCACTCCAATAGCTCGACCAAGGAGCACGACCAGTAGAACCACTGGGCCACAGCTTTATCACTATTTGAAAAACAGAGAATGTCGATCAGCATTATTAGATAAATCATATACGATGAGAAATTAAAAGCATATACAAGAAACACTTACTTATGAATGACCATACTAAACAAACAGCACTTTGTGCGAAGTTTAAGAATGCCAGATGTTGAAACCTCTCCTTGTCGGGACCAAATCGTTTAGTAGACCTGACATTTCATTATGGAAACTCTAATATTAGAAACTCAAAATTCCATAACAAGCTTAACAAAGTTGTCAAACAGACATAACAGGAATTTTCCTTTGAATGGAAAAACAAACCAATCTACAGTATATAGTCTATACTCCATCTGTTCCAATAAGCAATGTCGAATTGTTGTTTGTTTGTTAAAGATCATAATAAAATTAGGAGTACATCTGACTATCACAGAAATCTCTTTTAGGTCACCACTTTGCAAGTAAGTTTAAAGAGGAACATGCAATTGAATTCAAGATCGTTGATCCAGCCTAACATTAATCAGAAATCACTTAAAGCACGTTGATTACATTTTTCGCTCAATGCATATCAAATGTTAATCCTAATTTGGTATTGGCAGAACTATATATTGAAATGCTTTGTATAAAAATTACTCCATATATATCTGCTTCAGTGTGTGTGCGTGATGACAAAATGGCTTCTATGAATTTATATAACTTGTTTATTTTCTTTCTAACGAGAAGTGCAGATGCTTAGTAAACACTTATTACAGTTACCAAAAAACAAACAATAGATATCTCCATAAAAACAGCAAATTAGCCATTCTGAATTGAAAGCATCTGAAACTACGAATCTTGGGTTCAAAGACCAGCATTTCCAATTGAAACCTAACAATGGTTTAAATTCCATAATAACGAAACGGTTCAAACATAATAAACGACTATTTATCATGCCTTTATATCAGAATAAAATCCAAATAAATGAGGACAAAATGTGTATTCTCAAGACAGGGATGCCATTAGCAGGCGTCATCATTTGCTTTACTTGGCTTGTGATCTTTGAACCTAACTACTACATTGACCTTTCTCAAACATTTTTCAAAAGAGATGACCTAACCGCTGTTAGTGGGGTCTAAACTAATTCCTTATGGAGTATTATTTTACAGTGATTTACACTAAAACAACCCAAATGATTGTACCTCTCATTATTGTAATAATCTCTCAAACCAATTAATTGTGAATCCAAATTCTGACAGGTCCAGGGGATAGCAACATATCTATTAGTTTAAGCCCAAAATACTCTGGGGTATTTGGCATTGCCTTTACAAAATTGCTTGTTCTCAAATGCACATTTTTTTCTCTAGGAAAAGGCCTATATTCACTTTTTTCTGATTATCTACATTTACGGAAATCAAATTTTATCTCCTTACTTATTCCCTCGATTTTGACACCTGTAATTGCTACATTATTACCCTAATTTTTAGGCATGCCACTCGGCAGCGGCGGAGCTAGGGGATCCTTTAGAATTTTGCTTCCTAGTGCCAAAATTTTCATAAAAATTGCCAAATTTTCCAAGTCCTAAAACATTGTGTTTTACTTTTCGTTTTTGTTTCTAGCTATTGCTTAGTTAGTCCATTTATAAAGGGCTGTTTCGTGGTTTTCAGGGGCCCTTGGCAATAACAATAAAGAGGCCATATTACACTTGTAAACTAAAGAGAAATTGCATGTAAATTTTGAATAATATAACTCATATATGTTTAATATTATACGTATTTATATGCAAAACTAATAAAAATGTGCCCCCCCGCATTTCTACACTCAATGTTTATTAAACTTCAATCATTTTTGTTATATACAAATAAGTGTATTTCAATATATTCTATAATTATTATATACTAATAACACATATAAACTAATCACATTAAACATATACATTTCATTTCCATCATCAATAACGAAAACTTATAAATAAATATATACGAAATGAAACTAATAAAGAATGAATAAAACTTACACAGTCTCTTGAAGAATGCCTTGATAAATATAAGCAGACCAGATACCAGTCACACAAACCACCAGCTCAATCACTCGCCGTAAACTCACACCGTGTGCCTCCATCGGAATCGCAGATCCGAGTAACGGTTTGTGAACTAACTGAATCAGATTTTATATATTTTTATTTATTTATATTTATGTTTATTTTTGGTAATGGGGTGTTTGTTAAGTAGGGTGGACTATGGAGATACGTGGAATGAGACACGTGGAGAGATGTGATTGGTTTGTTGACTAAATGGTGTGATTTGATTGGCTGATGGGAGTTAGTGTGACGTTTATGTAAATGTTTTAGATGTTTGCGGTGGAGTCCCTGATGTTTAATGTATTGGAAAGTATGGCCCTCTAGTGTTAGATAATACACTAAAGTTGAAAGTGTTTGTGTTTTGTTTCAATGATAGTGGATTTTCAATGGGTGTTGATACTTACACCACAAAAAGTGATGCATACACCACAATTTATGCAATATCATGTTGTACCATATGCAATAATGAAGTGATATTGTGGTGTGTGCATCACTTTTAGTGGTGTAAGTATCACCTCCCATTTATTATACATAGGCCTGAGTAAAATTATACGAAAATCGATCGGAACCGATAAACCGGCTGAAACTGAGCCGAACCGAACCGAAACGAGCTTATTTGGTACGATTTTTGATTTTGTATAATTACTTCGGTTTTACTCGCTTCGGTTCGGTTCGGTTCGGGTTAAAACACATTTATTCGGCTCGAAATAGCTAAACCGACCAAAGCCGAACTAAACCGACCTTATTCGGTTCGGTTTCGATATTTTTTACTCGGTTCGGTTCTTGGTTCACGTTTTACCCTTATTCGATTTTTGGTTCGGATCGAGTTTGGTCAGTATCTTAGATATTTGCATAATCTTAAAACATTTAATGCATGGTTTATGATGAACAATTACAAAACTTTAACATGTTTATACGATAGTGGGAGATAGCTTTGTTAACTCAAAAATTTTATGAATTATTGAGGCGACAAAAAATATATCAAGTTTTTTACAATTATTCATATTGGATGCCTTTAGACTTAGGGGTGCAAACAAATCGAGCTTTTATCAAGCAATTCGAGCTCGAACTTGGCTCGATCGAGTCGAGCTTTTAGCAAGCTCAAGCCGAGCACAAGCTCAATATATTGGCTCTAAACATATAATGAGCCGAGCCCGAGCTTTTGATAGCTCGACTCGAGCTTTTATCGAGCTTTTTCGAGCTTTATGTAAATGAGGGTTAATTTGAATATTAACCTAATTAGAAGGACTTAGGGGTGTTTCTTTTTTTTTTGTTAGCTAAGAGAGTGTGTGGGCTCCATATCTATATGAGCCACTTATTGGGGAGTACATTACAATTCATGCCTTGTAGATACGTAGTATATACCAACTAAGGGAAATAGTGAGTCACACTTAGAAAAGAAATAATATTAAATAGGTTTGTGGACCCATTCTCTTAGCTAACAAAAAATAGAAACACCCTTTACTCCATAAACAATTAATTAACTATATACTTTCAAACCCTAATTATTCCTACGTAACGTTTTGTATTCTACAATCTAAATAGTGCACAATTCTTGGCCATCACTTCGTCTTCATCAGCCATAGTCCCATCACTCCATCAGGCATTCTCTTTTTTAATTATTCAACTACTATGTACTAACTCCCTAAGTTTAGAGTTAATCTTTTATTTGGAAGAATTTGTAAGTTCATTTATCTTCAACTTTTATTTATGTATGTATATGTGTTACTTTTAATGACTGTATGTTTTTCTTATCTTGTTAGTTATAGTATTGGAAAAAAATTACCATGCATTAGTGAATGTTAATATTACAATGAACTAATTAAATTTATTACTCAATATGTTGTTGCATACTTGTTTTAAGTTTAACTAAGATATATGGAGATTTATTTTGCTACATGTTGAAATAGGGGTGTAAACGTGTAATCATGTATTCATATACATATATTCGAGCTTTTCGACTCCTTAATCAACTTGTTTAGGAGTTGGGATAGAGGTGTAAATGTGTAATCATGTATTCATATACATATATTCGAGCTTTTCAAGCAAAGCTCGAGCTTTGCTCGAAACTGAATCGAGCCGAACTTAAGCCTGGATGGTTAAAGCTTGACGAGCTATCGAGCCGAGCTTGAGCATAGTTTTTTTTTCGAGCCGAGTTTGAGCCTTGTCAAGCTCGAGCTTGGCTCGGCTCGTTTGCACTCCTACCTTTAGTATTAGACCATTTATAGGTAGTTTGTGAAGAGTAAAAACAAAAGTTGGTTTATGAGCAAACATGATGATTTGATAAAAGTTTAAGTATGTTTACATGATGATTTGATAGAAGTTTCAATATGTTTACAATTTGTGTCAACGATAGAACGGGAAGAATGACAAGATTGACATCTTTGATAAAACAATCTTTGTCTTTGCAAAATACGAGTTAATTAATAAATCTTACATAAGCCGGTTTCTTTGATGCATAACAAACAAAAGAATTAATTTATTCTTCAAACAAGTCAAGATTAGTTTATTATAAAGGAAACAAATTAGCCCCCTTTTACGAAATTACTAAATTAGTATGGACAAATGAGATTCTCATTTGAAACGTCTACAATCAAGGTTAATTTTCGTCTTCTTGAAACTGCACACTTAATGATGTTGATTTAATCATCCTTGATCGACAGTCAAAGAAGTTAATAATAGATGTGCTTATACTTTGTATGGCTACTTCATTGGCAAGAGGGTGACATTTCCCGTAGTTCAACACTTTGCTCGAACTATGTGGGCAAAGAATGGTATCCAACATATCATTATGAACTCGCAAAGTGTATGTTTTTTTTCCTTCTTCTTCTTCTTCTTTGAAAGAGAACATGGAGGGGGTAATTCTCAATGGTCCTTGGATGATTCGTACAGTTTTGATAATTCTCATAACTTGATCGACTAGTGTGTGATTATCAAAAGATGATTTGAGAAGGATTCTTTTTTTTTCCTTAAATGTAACTTCATTAAGAAAGCAGACATAAAAGGCAAAAGTTACAAACAATACAGGATTCTAGTGTGGGTTAAGTTTCATGTGGATTTGAGAAGGATTCTAGTGTCGGTTAAGTTTCATGATGTCCATATGGTAGCGTACACAGGTGATGGTTTAAATATGATTGCTTCTAAACTGGGTATGGCCATGCCTCTTGACTCATATATGAACACAATGCTCATGCACGTATTGAGTTAAATGCTGAAAAGGATTTCAAAGATCACTTGGTTGTTGCGATTCCTTTGCTAGATGGACCTGGCTACACGCATATGACTATTAGAGTCGAATATGAGTGGACACCTCCAAGATGTGGTCCATGTATAATATTCGGCCACACATATACTCAATGCTCAAAGAGTGCTAATGTTGCATCGAATGGCGACAAACGAGATGTGTTTACTGATCTTAGACACAAAGGATCGAAGACAATGGGGTTTATAATGAAGAGTAAATTTATCGACCTGTTTCTACTCAGGGCGGTTCTGCATGTAAGAGGCATGGCAACGTGGCAACTAAAAAGGTGAATGAGGCTAGTACAAGTAGTACTTCTATGTACCTTAATGTGGTTAACAACAAGACAACTGATCCGGTTTTATCCAATTCTTTTGATATGTTTAACATGGTCGATAATGATGATGATGCCACTATTAGCGGTGGATAAGGTGCGAAAAAAGATAAAGCTGGTTCTAGTAATAAGGGACCTGTGAATTCAGAAGGTATAAATTTGGTTGATCTAAAGAACTCGCCTGAAGCGTTGAAGGAAAAGGACAACATAATCGTGAATACGGGTACTTCAACTGCTAAAAAGGTCGCAAATTGGGGTAGTTCCATGAGGGCTGAAACTGATGTGGATGAGGGGCAAAAGGCTGATGCGGAGCCTATTCAGGACGAGGATAATGATAATGAAGTGGAAGAGATTTTATTGAAACAACAGATTTCATGGCATCTAAGAGTGGAGGTGGAATCGAAAGTAAGAGCCTATACGAGCGTTGGAAAGATGATTATGATTATAACCCGTATGATGATGATGATTGCAAAGATTAATTGAAGAGCAACTTGCTATTTGTGATGCTTATGATATAAAGGTTCGTGGTAATACTAGAAGTTCGTAGTTTTATAGATTAGTTTTTCATACTTATGATAGTTTTAGTTTGAAGCATAAATTGTACGTTTGTTTTCCCTTTTTGTAACGGGTTGTGATATGAGATTCACTCACATCCTATGTACTTAATGTTTTTTGGTGTAATAAAATTTACCGAATGTATTAAACACCTTTTTTAAAAATAAAAAAAATGAGATTCTCTTTTGAAGGAGAACACAAACATCACAAAGAAGGCTTTTTGATGGTCAAATTTATTCTTGAGATATACGGAGTATCATTTACGTATCAAAATTAGTACTAGGTAAACAAGCATTTTGCGCGGTGAATATGAAAAATTAATAGGAAAAAGTAGGAGTTAACTAATAGTAGAATTTTATACACCTTTGTAAGACGGATTGACTTTACCCCAATTTTACGTGCAAAATGATTCTAAGTAATTAAAGTCAAAAGCTCTTGGTTGTGATCAAGATCGTGATTTTAATAACCTTAATTACAGTATTTACTATGATAGATCTTTTACAAAGTTTTATGTTATAACACATCAATAATTTTTAGATCATTTGTTATTATAAACCTACCTTTGCTATAATATAAACCTTTACAACTTTATAAAATATCTTATAAACAAAGGTGTGGAAAACTAGAAGGGGGGTTGAATAGCTTACCGCTTTTTAACTTAATTACCTTTTAAAAACTTTACGTTTAATCGAAGATATAAACTCAAATTACTTGTTAATCTTTGAAAAGCTTTACGTGTAATTAACGATTCTAACTAAAGACAATATGTAATATGCAAAGACAAAGAAAGAAACGATCAAACCACAACACGATTGTTTATCGTGGTTCGGCTACAAGGACTCTTTTTCCTTGCCCTACATCCACGCCCCGAGTTTCCAACTCGACAGTTTCAAGCACTAGTCAACAAGCTCCTTTCACGGGTGGAGAAACCTTTACAATCGTCGCTTACACTTTATCCGGTACAAAGCTAGATATCGGGTCCTAGTTCAAGGTAGAACCAACCTAACGTCGCCTATCCACTATTTCCGACACTAAGCTAGATGTCGAGTTTTTTTACAAGGGTACAACCACTCCCGATAGTTCTTTTACAAGGGTACAACAACTCCCGTCACACTATGTATTTTAAGGCCTAAAATGCTAACCGATCACTCTTTAATATACACAATCAAATGATGTATAAACTACACTAAGTTTACACAAGGCTAAGATAACAAGTCTTGCAACCTTGAGTTGAAACTTGTTACTTCTTGGATGAACTTGTGAACTTCTATGCTACATAAGACAATCACACAAGTGAGTTGCTACTGAGTTAGATGAGAGAATGTATGAAATATATATCCTAAAGTGATAGGTGATTTCTTGCAAGTGGTTTGATATTTATACCCAAACAAACCAGACTTCTGGCGGATACGGCGGAACCTTAGAATGGGTTCCGCCCATATACCCCCAGGGTTCCGCCAGATCTGACAGTCAAACTTACAAGAAATCACATCAATTTATTTGTAGTCAAACACACAAACTTTCAAGAGGTCACATCAACATAGAATGCTTCCAAAATGTGTAAGAGCTTTATGGATAGTCAAACACACAAGCTTTCCATAAATGCACATTGATGTGATGTTATACTTTCTTTATTAAGAAATATAACAAGGTTATGTTTAACATGTAAATGTAGTTATACAAGACTTAAGAAACTAAAATGATGTTTTACTATAAGCAAAAGTTCATACTTTGTCATTAACAAAACTTAGCAAAGATCGTAAAATATAAATAACGTTTTTAGGCGATATTTGTATTAACAAAATGCATTAAATGTATTGAATTCATAAAAAGGTTTAAGATTTAGGTTTTTTTCAAGCTACATAAACATGAAATAAGTGTTCACTATAGTTAAAATGAAACATAAATCATTTCACCAGTTTAGACTTTTTCAAAGTCTCAACATAATGGATGTTCTTAGATCATGATTTTGTTCTGATAGTACATCAAAAAGATATATATATATATATATATATATATATATATATATATATATATATATATATATATATATATATATATATATATATATATATATATATATATATATATATATATATATTCTTTGTTGGGTTATTAGACACAAAAGTTACTAAAGTTTGCCAAAAAGTGCGATTTGGTTACTAAAGTTTTTTTGGTTGCAAAGAGGTTACTCAAGTTTGGTCACTGGTTATATAAGTTACTCTGTATGTTTTAACCTTCTACTACAGTTTTTTTTTCCGTTAATTTCAAAAATGGTCCCTCAGACTAACTGTCGTTAGTTTTTCCGTTAGCTAACGGCCGGTTGCAACAAACATTTGCACTGTTAGTTCTTTATCCTAACGACTGTTTATACTTAACTCAAACTTTAGTTTTCATATATTTTTGTCCGTTTTTCTTACGTTTTTTGACCCTTTTTTTTACGGGTTTTCTGTTTTCATACGTTTTCGTTCGTTTTTATACGTTTTCGCCCATTTTCTTACACTTTCATCCGTTTTTCTTATGTTTTGTCCGTTTTTCGTACGTTTTTTCCACTTTCATACGTTTTTGTCCATTTTTCTTACGTTTTTTCCGCTTTTATATGTTTTTGTCCGTTTTTATATCTTTTCGCCCAGTTTATTACGTTTTCGTATGTTTTTCTTACGTTTTTATCTGCTTTTCTTACTTTTTTTCGTTTTCAGACATTTTTTTCGTTTTTTTCGTTTTTTTCATTTTCATACGTTTTTGTTTGTTTTTACACGTTTTCACACATTTTTATACACATTATTACATACGTATAAAACATAACAAGTATAAAACATACAAACGTATAAAACATACAAAGGTGTAGAAAAACATAAAACTAGTATGAAAACGTAAAAAGACGTATGAAACGTACACAAGCGTATAAATGCGCACACAAATGTAATAAAAAAATTATGAAAACCTATGAAAACGTATGAAAATATACGAAAAACAGATGAAAACGTACAAAAATGGACAAAAACGTACGAAACTGGAGAAAAACGTACGACAAGAGAGAAAAACGTACATAAACGTAAAACAATGTAAAGAAAGTACGACAAGAGAGAAAAACGTACATAAACGTATAAAAA
>LBNU01032381.1:24314-40038 GCA_014162995.1 Artemisia annua | reverse complement strand
GCGTTTTGAATCCGGTTATTGGAATTTGAAGGGCTAATAATCTGTTTTAAGTGTTCAATAAAGTGATGATGATTGTGATTACCCAACTAATTAAGGGTTAAATAATTACTTTAATAATTTCTGAATAAGAACTAACGATTTATCCAACTTTTCTAGCCAGATTTTCGTTACTGATAAGGCTAATAAGTTGTATATTTATTGGAACAATATACAGTGGAATGATTTTAAAAGAATCACTAACCAATAATTTGCAGAATGCTTATTTCTTTCTTAAAGTTGATCCAAAACATCTTTTCATATTTTGAGAACACATACTCAGCTTCAAAATGTAGTCTTTCATAATTCACTTATTATGCTACGTCAAACACAAAGATTCAAGAAGCTCATTTCTTGCCTTTATGACACAGGAATTCAATGCAAAACTATCGGATTTTGGTTTAGCGAAGGCAGGGCCAACCGGTGATAGGACGCACGTGTCGACTCAAGTAATGGGCACACACGGATATGCAGCACCTGAATACATTGCTACTGGACGGTTGACCGCAAAGAGTGATGTATACAGCTTTGGGGTTGTTTTGCTAGAACTACTCACTGGTCGTCGTGCTGTTGATAAAGAAAAAGTTGGTGTCGAACAAGATCTTGTTGAATGGACAAAACCGTATCTAGGAGACAAACGACGATTGTTTAGGATTATGGATACTAGATTGGAAGGACAATATCCTCAGAAAGCTGTGTACACTGCAGCTACACTTGCACTACAATGTCTTAGTATAGAACCTAAAACCAGACCTAAAATGTCTGATGTTTTAGCCAGTCTTGAAGAGCTCCAAACTGCTAAAAACATGTCAAAAGATCATAGGACGGCGTCTAGTCCGGTTCCTAAATCGCCAGCTGGACATCGTCAACGCCGTTTGACACCCTCGGCTTCTCCTTTGCCTACTCCACGGCAAAGTACTTCAGTAAGGTGATAAGAAAACATATGGTTTCACTTAAGTTTTGTTGTTTGTGTGTATATGATGATGTATATTTAATGTATCCTTTTTCATTGCACTAGAATTTGTTATTACTGTCAATTTATAGGTAACTGTAATAACCATTCTGACATAAATATATGTCTAAGGGTCGAAAATGGTACTTTGGTTGATTTTGTAGCAACTATTTTGTCAAGTTTGTTACCTTCATCCATGTTTTGTAAGATTAGTAACATGGGTAGATTGGGAGATGGTTCAAAACTGATCATGGGTCAAAATAGGTTGTGGGCCGACCTGTAATATTTGTTTTCTCCATCTATTGAAACGAGATTGGCGACGGGCCGCCGCGTTGCGGCGGGGCGTTGTTTCACGCCGCCGATCATTGGGCAATATTTTGTTTTTCAAATAGAAGTTCATATGGTCTTTTTGAATGAATATATTTTGTTCAAGAATAATGCCTTTAAATCATATTTAAACCTTTACAAACATGTACATACTTAAAACATGAAACTATAAACATGTGAAGTTGAAAATGTTTCCAAGGTGAATAACTCAGGTAGATGCAACTTCTCATGCTTCTCACTTTTTCTCCAACACTTGACCTCATAATCATAGGTACACTTAAATCCAATGTATGGTGTCAATTGTCAACAATTCGTCTCTCCTTCCAATATCAGGTCTACGAATTGTTATTTGATTTGCTGCATATGTTCATTAGCATACAAAAAGAACCTGATAATATGTAACAACACCTTGAGTCCTTGACCCACACAAACACATTTTTTTCTTTTTATTTTTATGTCTTTGAACGGTAAATTAGTCTATCTAATAGGTAAAATGGTCACTTCACATATAAATCATTCAGTGACCAAATTTTAGCAATATGTTACGGTCATGTACTAACCAGATGTCAATGACTACCATAATCTCAGGACTGCTCTTCTGCTCATTGAAATGACAAATATATTAGATCATCAGATTTTATGCAACAAATCAGATAATTGAGGTCTATGTCTGACTATAAATTTGAGTCTGTTTATTTCTATATTTCATTGTGTCAACTTCTCAAGTAGAATTAAATATTCGACATATACAAAATTTACTTAATCGTATGAGTTTTCCAATCGCAAACTCTTTAGTTTCATCTGCAAACCCATTTCCTAATGCCAAAAGTCTAATAAGTTAATCTACTAACTACTGCATTTCATTACACGAATTAGCACATTCAACTTTGTGGGATTTATGATGACACACTTAAATTACAACAGCCATAGGTACTGAAAGAAACATACCTACACATCGTCAGGTGAAATAAAAATAAGCATGTCAATTAAAAAAGTAAGTACGAAGTTACCTCAAGTACGAACACCCTGCCTAGTTCCGTAAGGCAAACGCAGCTGAATTCCGGATGAAGCATATGTATAAAGCTAGTAGTATGCATGTCATTCACGTGAATTAGTTATTCGGCTCAAGGGTTTTCTACCTTACGATACCCTCTGAACCACAACCCTGGACTACACCCTCTGATATGCTTGGCCACCTAAATGGCCCAACTAACGGTACTGATAATGCGTGTCATTGCCTCACCCACCCCGTAATCCTACCCGCTGAACCAACCCTCTGTACGGCACCCCTGTACAACCTCCTGAACAGATCCCCTGAGCCATATATAGAAGCTCTTAAACATACTCATAAAAGCCTTAATACATAGTGAATCTGTAAGGCTACCCTGCATTTTCAGTTGAATAATGAACAAACATTATTCACAACTCCACATAAAAAATATATTACTGATAAAATAACACCAGTGTAACCCTTATATAATAGCATCTATCTTACCCTAATGTTAAGATTGAGGAACATGTGTGGCTGCAAAAATAGTTTGTTCGGATACATCAGTAAAGCAAGCATGAGCAACGCAACAGCCTCTCAGCTGATATAAATTGACCGAGAATGTAAAAAAACATAGTAGTTGTCTGTTAGATGTGCCTGCTTTCTTATTCTCAAGTGCCCAACAGAATCCGTAACTGAAACCATCCTGAAACACAGGTAACCATATAAGTAGAGGTGACAAACATTTCTTTCATAACATCATCAAACATAAAAGACTACCTCCTAAGCTTTTTATTATACATCTGGTCGTCGTTGCTGTCAGTAGTTTTGTTTATGATTGTATATAGGCTTATGAACTAATTTGACAAACAAACCTGCAATCCCTTACCAGTAGTTTCCTCCTCATCTTCTATTTGTTGAATCTTTGAATTGCTTTCGGTCGCCGTATCAGGGTCCAACTCTTAATCCTCAGGTATATCCTACAAAATGAAAAGTAAGTTACTGACAACATAATTCGTTTACCCAAAACGGTCAATACATACCCATTTGCTAGTGAATGAACTCACAGATATGTAAAAAAATGTTTATTTAGCTTCTCTATCAATGTTTATTTAGATTGTAACGCTTTGGTAGTGAAGGTAACTGTGAAACTGAAAAAAATTGTCAACACGATTAGAGATGACAGTTGACCATAGTCGATATTTTCAGAAGTAAATTGGGTAAAAGGAATGACTCAAAAGTCAATCCAATCAGTTTCAACGTCTACCTATATTTTACTTGGTTTTTGCCAAATCCATTTGACCCAGAGTTTTGCAAATAGAAGCAGTGTATAAAACTTACCTGTGATGGCATAACTACGTGTCGGCCCATCGAATTGCCTAAACGCGTTTATGTTTCTTTTTTGTGCAGGTCTGAAGAATACACGAAACTCACTTTCTACGATCTTTGACCAGCCTATATAAGTATGCTATTTCGTTTTATTTTCACTATGTTGTTCCACATTTATTGCATAGCTGAGTGGAGTTGAGATGAAGTTACATAAACGTACCTCACTTCTGGTTTTAAAGACTCATACAAACCGGGAACCCATTAGTTGCATTCCAGTCCTACGAAATCCATAGTTGTCTGTTGAAGTTAAAAAGCTCATTAGGAAGTGTATTGATATGATAAAATAATTGACATTACATTGTGAGATCCATGTTTGCACCAAGTTGCATAAATTACCTATGGTAGTTCAATTTATCAGGCGGTCATTTCATTTGTTTCTTCATCAGTACCTATAGCAAGTATAATTACAAAATGTTACATATAATCGCAACAGTAAGTTGTATTTAAATAGAAGCAAATAAGCCTAAAAAAGTAAACTTGTAAGATTTACAAAAACTAAATAAGGTCATAAGCTAATCGAAACACCTCCAAACATATCAGCAAAACCCATACCATAAAATATGAATCAACATAACCACGTAAAAAGGTTATAATCCATTTCAGCAAACTAAAAACCCGTCACAAAAATAAAAGTAGAAACTAAATGATCATACCTTGAGCTAAATTTTCTATAAAAAACACGGCTCCGGGTGTGACGGCAGTGCAGCGGTGGAACCTCTTCTTGTTTCTTCATCAACTGAAATGGGTAATCACACAAAACACATGTTATCACCACATAACAAATAAACACGAAAAAAATCAAAATAATAAAAACATCCATGAATCTCAGTCAAAAAAGTTGGAACCTGCAATTAAACCAAACCATAAATAAAAGCACAAACTTTATAACTTGCCTCTTGATTAACTTACAAAAATCAAATAGATTTAAAAAAAAAAAATACCTCAAAAATTCGGCTGTTACCTTGCACTTCACCATCGTCTGTAATTAAGAATCGTATTATAGCAGGAAAGGAATTTCATAACAAACACTAATATATATGAATATAAACATCAAAATTACATACCTTTTTTATTCTAAAAAACCCCAAAATTGAAACCCTAGCTGTTGAAACCCTAACTCTTGCGTGCTGATGATCTATAGATGAAGGAGATGGATGGAGGGAGACGTTTCTGGAAAAATCTGGGAGAAAAGAGGCGGTGTATCCTTATAACCAGAAAGGAACCTGGGCCAAGGGGAACATTGGACTGCGAACTTACATGGGCTGCAGAATCTGGGCTTCGGTTACTGTAGATAGAACGGCGTCGTTTGGGATCATAAATAATATATATAGTAATAAGAGTAAATTACACAGATGGTCCCTGTGGTTTGCGTTGACTTTCACCTTTGGTCACTTGACCTTTTTTTTTGACCCAAACCGTCCCCAACTCTGAAACCCTTAACGCTTAGAGTCTTTTGACCAAATGGCTGTTTGGCCAAGGCGTTAAGTCACAACACATGCTTAACATGTGAGAGTAGTTTGGTCCAATTCAATTCCTCTACTCGCAGTGTTTAAGTACCCTTACATATTAAGCACTTGTTGTGACTTAACGCCTTAACCAAACGGCCGTTTAGTCAAAGGACTCTAAACGTTAAGGGTTTCAGAGTTGGGGACGGTTTGGGTAAAAAGATGTCAAAACACCAAAAGTGAAAGTCAACACAAACCACAAGAACAATCTATGTAATTTACTCTTGTAATAATTAGTTCTTCATATGCTTACAAAACAATATTAGAGTATCATGATAGTTATCAGAATCTTGGAACAAGATAGCTTAAAGCTTGTATACATTAACTTGTTCATTTTGTTAATTAACAATCCTATATGATTATTTGACTTGTTTAAGATTATATACAACTCAAATGGACCCATATATAAGTAAATGAGACAAAATTGTCGCATCTAGACTTTTTTGTTAACTGAACAATGAAACTTGAACTTAATTTAAACCGATGAAAGTACAATACACGTCATTGCGTTTACAAAGTGATCACTATTCTCTTATACAATAAATCAAAACGACACAAATTCAAGCTAGTATCTTCAATTACCGTTGACTATTGAATTTTAAGCACATTTTGCCATCAAAGACATCCCACCAGCTCCTAGCAAGACTGCGACGTAAGATTTAAATTGAAGCTTAATGCTTCCTTGAAGCTTTGCGCCCATAAAATCAGCCGCAAGAAGATCAACCAATATATGCCATGTATATAAGTAGCCCAGCTGAAGAAGCATTAAGTAATCCTACTGTGATCAAAACGGTTGGGCTATTCTCCTTGTATACCTTTGACAACGCGATGCCAAGAGCAATTCCGAATGGAGTTGTTGTTGAGAAGAAAAAGACCATTATTGTTTTCTTAATCGTCTTGTATTCGGCCTGTTATATGTTTATTTGGTTGTGCCAAAGTGCTTATCTTGATAAAATCTTGAAAAAATTTAATATGCAAGATTTCAAAAAGGGTTTTGCAGCAATGCAAGATAAGCCAAGATTGAGCAAGGCTCAAAATGCATCTACACCTGCTAAAGTGAAGAGCATGCCGAGAGTTCCTTATGACTTGGCTATAGGATCTATTATGTATGCAGTTAGATGTACTAGACCTGATGTTGCGTTCGCACAAAACATAACAAGCCGATTTTAACAGAATCTAGTTGAACTACATTGGACTTCTGTTATAAACATTCTGAGGTATTTTAGGTATACTAAGGATATGTTTCTTGTTTACGGTTGGAGATATGACGCGAGAGCTCAGAGTTACTTGCTACACTGACGCTGGATATCAAACAGATGTTGATGACTCGAAGTCTCAAACTGTATATGTCTTCTTTTTGAATGGAGGCACTGTTGACCGGAAGAGTGCCAAGTAGAGTACTATTGCAACATCATCTACAGAAGCTGAATATATGGCTGCTTTAGAAGATTCTAAGGAAACTGTTTAGATAAGGCAATTCATTTATGGGCTTGGTGTTGTTCCCGCAAATGAAGAACACATTCCAATGTATTATGACAATAATGGAGCAATTGCCATAGCTAATGAACCTGGAATCACTAGAGGAGCCAACATTATCGTACCAAAGTTCACTACCTTAAAGAAGTGATCGAATTGGGCGACATAAAATTGGTCAAAGTTCACACAGATGACAACTTAGTTGATCCTTTTACTAAGGCATTACCTAATAATGTGCATGCTAGTCATACTAAGAGTACATGACTTCTTCCAGCTAGTAGTCTCATGTAAATATGTGATTTTAGCATTTGGATAATTGGGATATGTAAACAGTTTTTATTTTTCATAATGAATTAATATACTTGGTATGATGTTTTCATTCATATAAAACATGTGTCCTATATTTACATGTTTAATCCTTGAATAATTTAATTTTTCTAAATATGTCCATTGTCGGTTAACAATGTGAGAATATTGTTAAATTAAGGCAAATGCGAGTGTTTGGTTATATTCTTTGAATATATGTATTATTCCCGGCATTTCCCGCCAGACTCATATGTTATTCATAAGGGATGCATATTGGAATTCCCTAACTATGGAGTATTTACCTAATGGAACCTTGTCTTAAGTAAAAATCGCAGGGTGGTTGCATTAATCGTCCTTAGACTTTAGATGCAAGTCAATCTTGCATGTGTGGATATGACTTTTTGATTTTAAGTCTAACACATTTGTAGTCAAAACAAAATTTGTTTCCTCCACTTGTCTTGTGCAGAAAGATACTATGGCGCCTCTCGCTAACATAATCAAATGTTTGCATGGCCGTGCCCAAAGTGTAAATTAAGATGATACTTAATTATATTTGGTAATCTGAATTAATATCTATAACGAGAAACTAAATAGTTAAACTATATGGAATGAGTTAGGATCCATGTCCTTGGTTTAACGGTATCTGAAACAAAGAAATGTTAATAAATAACCATATACTAAGATGTTTTTCTGATACCATAACTCAGGTATTTCTTGGGAGCAATGGAGTGTTGTTAGACGTTTTTCATTGTTAGTATAAATTAATGAGCTACGCTAACTCTCAAGTGGAGCTGTTGGATTGTGCTCGTTATCGTAGTTATTTATACGACTAAGAAATGCGTGACCTATCATGGGGCTTGTGGTCTAGTGGTAAAGGCTTAAGTAGTTAAGCGAGCCCAAGTGAGAGTAGTACCGGTTTGGGTGACCGACCGGGAAGTCCTTACTTGGGAACCACAAGCTCTAATGATATCAGGCGNAAAAAAAAAAAAAAAAAGAAATGCGTGACCTATCGGGGCACACACGTATACACGAAGAACACGTTTATTATATATTTAATATATATACGTTATATATAGTTATTAAATATATAATATGTTTCACGAATATATTTAATGGTAGTTACTAGTTAGTTTATCCATTATACGTTTAACTAACTTAATATACGCTAAATATAAAAAGAGAGGGACTCGGATGTTGGAAAACGAAACTTGCGGACCTCCTCCTAATTTGATGGCCGGTTATAGGAAGGTTCTACGGAGGAGGAGAGTGTCGACTTTTTGAAAGTCAAGGAGATTGAGACTAAAGCTTGGTGAACAAATTTAGTGGGTATTTAAACACCCCCTGGTCTCACTTTCCGGTCTCTCACACATGATACAAAATAAACCACCCTAAGTGCTACTTGTTTCTCTTTTCCCTTTGTCCACCAATCGGCAGAATACAAAAGTTTGTTTGGGTTGACTTTTACAAGTAAAGCTAATAACAAGAATATTAATTTTTGTTTTTTAGTTTCTGTCCTCTTTTATTATACACGTTCGAACGTATTCCACTTTGGTATTCGATCGTGTTTAAGCTACAACAAGAACACAAGTTTGTTTGGCTGTTTACGTGAAGCAATCATTAGCATCCTAACGTGTTTCGTTTGACGTGTAGTGTGTGCATCCGTTAGATGTGGTATATTAATCACTTCGGTTTTAAGGATCAAGATCAAAAACTCGTCAATTTGTTTATTTAACTAATTGACAAAGGTCAGTAAATAATATGTGATTTATTTTTTGTTAATCAATCTACGCTAAACTAAATACATCCGTCGCATACTAGTAGTAAATATTATTAAACTATGAAAGTACAACTTCTTATAGATAAATACAAAAGGGTCACATCTAGTATTGGTTAACTGAACAATGAACGTACAACTTATAAATATAAAACGATGAAAGTACAATACACGTCATTGCGTTTACAAAGTGATCACAATTCTCATACAATCAATTAAAACGGCGCAAATTCAAGTATTTTCAATCAGATACCGGTGACTAGTTAACTTTAAGCCCATTTCGCCATCAAAGACATCCCACCAGCGCCTAGCAAGACTGCGACGTAAGATTTGAATTGAAGCTTAATGCTTCCTTGAAGCTTCGCGCCCATAAAATCAGCCGCAAGAAGATCAACCAATGCCATGTATATAAGTAGCCCAGCTGAAGAAGCATTAAGTAATCCTACTGTGATCAAAGCGGTTGGGCTATTCTCCTTGTATACCTTTGACAACGCGATGCCAAGAGCAATTCCGAATGGAGTTGTTGTTGAGAAGAAAAAGACCATTATTGTTTTCTTAATCGTCTTGTATTCGGCCTGTTATATGTTTATTTGGTTACATATATCTTACACTTACAGATAGATAAATTTTTGTTGGATTATGTAAAATGATGTTACCTGAAGAATGCAACCACCAAGACCCATGCCCTCAAACATTTGATGGAAACAAAGAGCTGCTATTAATGGTTTAATTGTGCATACATCATTTGAGGCTCCAACCCCTAGTCCGATCACTATCGAGTGAACAACTATTCCAAGTTCTAGCACCTGAAATCCAAATTTTCAAGTTATTTATAAATAATAGTTTTGCTAATACGCGGCCACCGTACCAACACATGTACATGCTATGACACATATATTAAATACGTAATTTACTTTTGTATTCAAAAAAGCATATAAAAAAACATTAACTAAACCTAAAAATCAATTTAACCGAATGAAAAACATGACTTAATAAACCAATATATATATTTTTTTAACTTACTAACTAGGCTGATATACTTATACATGAACATTATACAAAAATATACAGTATATATATACTTTCGATATATGTCTAAAATTTTGGACTTAAATATCCCTTTGAATATATAAAATTTTGGATTCGGAAATTAAATTATCTGGAAATCTGAATTATTTAAATTATCCCAAGTTTTTGATTCGCCTATCTACACTAAGTCTACTACGTATATCTCATTATACAAAAATATACGTAGATGGTTTGTTTTAAACAAAATAACAACTTGCATGACTATACAAAAAGCTCACTTATTTTGTTAAGTTTTCAATTATAGAAAGTGTTTTCTAACATATCGATCGATTTATAATTGAAACTAACCATGGCTACGACGCGATAGCGAAGAAGTTGTTGTCCTATTGCACCCTTTTGACCATGATGGTGTCCATGGAAGTGCATGCCACTACCACCTGTGACCGCAATCTCCTGATCTCCAACGACTGCCTGATCACCGCCTTCAGCCGCTATCGCGTTGTTCTTCTTGGTATACATGCTTGTAGCCATCGAGTCCACCATGAGTGTGAAAATTGCTGATAACATAGCAACAAAGCCCGTAAAAGGAAACTTGTGCCACGGGTTATCCGCCAAACAACTAGACCTCAACATGTCAAAAGAATCTGGCAAAACATGCATAAATCCAGTAGCCAAAATGATGCCTGAAGCAAAGGCTTTGACGATAACAAAAAGGTTACGGTCTGGACTAAGGGCAGGGACGGAACGAGTGATCAAAGGTAGAGATACCCCGATGATGCTTGTGATGAGAATAGTGCCAATGCCAATGACCTTTAAGGTTAAAGCCTTGGATTTGTTGTTACAAGGGTTATTTGTTTCATCTTCACATTGGGACAAGGCCTTGGTGCATAGAAACACCATAAAGATCAAGAAAATTGAAACCATTTTTGTATTTGAGGCCATGGTTAGTCAAAAGGATATGTTTGAGTGAATTGAAGCTCATGAAGCTGCTATTATATACTAAGCTTGTGACATCATGTGTTTGTATATAATAAGCATGAAGGACACCAACTTTAAATGCTATAGGCCCCCACTTCCAAGTGCATTTTCCATGGCGCTCATGATCTATTAGTATACTTGTTCTTAATATATACAGGAGTATTTAATTACTACGGATGAATACAAGGATTTATGACTGATGCCAAATGTGAAGTTAAAAAATCCGAACTACACAATCAACTATATATAACATGATTCTATAGCTAGTTCAACTTCTGATCATTTATCATGTATCAATTGTTCCATTGTTTGGGATTTAATTTATTATCAAGACTTACAAAAACCTAATGCTAAGGAACCATATATGATAAAGAGATTGGGATGTAGAATGATGAGGTCCAAGTCAAAGTAGCCAGAGTTTTCTGTGAGTTATTTTGCAAAACGACGAAGTGTATCTAACTCTTCTTGTTCATGTCACATTTTTGTTTATCCATGTGTGCCCTGTGTTTGATATCCACGTTGCAACTGCCTAACAAAACATTTTGTACATCTTTCAGAATTCCCGATTCTTTAAAGAACTGTGACATATAATTTTGATATATGATGAAAACTTTGCAGATTACCCCAAATATAAGATGTTACGTACTTTTGATAAATGGATATTATACTTTAGCTTCGAAAAATAGGTTACGTAAAACAAACATTATAATTACTAGTAAATGTTATGTAAAAACAACTTTTTCCGTGAAACACATGAATATTAGGTTAAGCTCTAATACAAGTAATAGGTTAGATGACGCGGAGAACGTGCTTATTTACACGTGTTCTTTACATGATACAACCAAAAGTTCAAATTATGATTTAGCTTACTATAATGTAATGGTACAAACTTATAAACGTATATCAAATCAGTTTCTTCGAATTTTTTAACTACTGTAGTATTCATTTTTGAAAGAAGCAAAACACAATTACGGAACTTAGAGGTCCTTTTCGGAGAGGGATCACATGGGTGTAATACAAGAGTCGTATATTAGTTAAGTCAAGCGTTTAAAATTTATTTAAAATAACTACTGCATATAGATTACTACTAAATACACGTATATGTCCAAATACTTTTTTCCCATTTTTTTTATCTTGATTTTTTTTCTTAATCAACCAGTGTATATCAGTTCATGTTAGTTCAGATAAAATTTTTTAATGGCATGTCACTGTTTGAGAGAAACATAGTCGTTTTCCATGAAAAAGTCAGCCATATAAAGTACGGCTGTAGCCTGTAGAATTTTTTCTTTCTTATTTTACTCTGAAAGGGAATCAAGTTGGTAAATGTATGGCATATGTTGATAATGTAAAGAATTTGAAAGGTGGCCGGTCAATTATATAGTTATCGTTAACAATGATTTTATATAAACAAAAACATAATGGTTGACAAAAGTATGGCAAGTTCGGAATGGTGTCTCAAAAGATCATCGTGTCTATTCTGGTTCCTAAATCCCATGGACATCGTCAATCGTTGTTTGACACCCTCGGCAGCTTCTCCTTTGCCAACTCCACGGGCCACGGCAAAGTACCCAACTAAGATGATGAACAAATTAAACAAATGTGGCTTCACTACTTAGGGCCCGTTTGGTTCACCCTTTTAACTAGGTATTGAATGAAACCATCATCAAAAACCTTGTTTGGTAAATTTTGAAATCCACTTACACAACATTTGGATTCAAAAAGTCATTCCACCCCACCTAGGTGGGATTTTGGTGGGGATACATATAAGTGGCCAATCATAATTTTTTTCTTTTTGATCCTTTTTTTCTCAACCACAAATAACTCTATTTTTTCTTACTTTTTATTTAAACAAACATATAAAATAAACTTATTAATCATTTATTTTCTCTCCCCTCATTTAATTCAAACCTATACTTAAATCCAATTTCTTACAAACCTTTCCCAAATCCAATTCCAATCCCACTTACAAACCAAACGGGCCCTTAATGTTGTTTGTGTGTATATTGACGTTTTTGCTGTCAGCCTCTTCTAGTATTGGAATCTTTTTTTTTTTTGGTTTTTTTGGATAAAGGGGAGTAATCCTGCACCCTGGTAAATATATTAACCAAAACGTTTAAGTACAATGGATATGGGTGAAATCCCATATCTCAGCCCGTTACATAGGCATAAAGCTTACATAACAAGATACTTCCTATTTTTTAAAGAGGAAAACAAACCACTACTAAAATGATAACATAGGACATAACGAAATAAAATTACTTCCTAAGACCTTGAAACTTGGTGCCATACATGGCATTAAAGGCATCCAAATTCCCTGAAAGATCATAAACCTGATTCGCATAGTCATCGTAGTCATAGTCATCATAATCATCTTCAAACTCTTGGCCACCATCGAATAGATTAGCAGACTCATCAAATGGGTTGGCAACCACCTCATCTTCAGAATCAGAAACCACGATCTCTCCCACCTTAGAAAAAGGGTTAACTCTCTTAGTAGAAGAGGCGGGCGGAGTACAAGAATCACTAGTTTTAGGAGCCACAACCGACCCCTTCTCTTTCAAATCACTCACAAGGGGCTTTTGTGATGCAGTACCTTTCTTAGTAGACTTATCTTCATTAACTTCCATTGTACGACCAGAATCCACATCTTTGTTGGTGTCATTAGAAGGAATACCAAAAGCATCCGTATCTTCCATATTAAGAGCATCAAACTGATTAGATGTAGAAATCTTTGTTCCACTTGAACTAGCCACATCAGAAGCATTCTTCTTAGTGACTTCCACTTTCTTAGGTTCATGAGGAGTCTTTTTGGGTTGATATTGAAACTGCTTACCCACAACAGGTTTAGTAAACCCTCCTTGACCCGGAATAGTAGGACCACCTTGCTTTCCCTTCTTCTTGTTATTGGCCGTCTTGAAACCATCATTAACAGGCTTAGTAGGCTGAGCAGGAGGTACAACAACTTTAGGACATTCAATCAGAGTATGACCAAAAAACTTACATTTATCACAACGAGGTGGTTTCCACTCGTATTCAACCCGTATCTTCTCAATAGTCGAACCCGACCCATCAAGTAAAGGTATCTCAACAGTAAGGTTGTCCCTAAGCACCTCATCCGACGTCACTTCAATCATGCATCTAGTAAAACTACTACGGCCCCACGATTCCTTGCACATTTGGCTAGTAAAAGAATCTAACCTTTTGGGCGTGCCTATCAATGTGGCAAGAAGACTAAGGCCATCATCAGAAAACATAGCAAGAGGAACATCATGGAATTTAACCCACACCGGGATGTTGGTCAAATCCTCTTTAAGTAAGTTGGTGTTCAATGTCCATGGTTTAAGAATAATAGGTACATTTCTAATCAACCAAGGACCGTTTTCAAGAACATCATCAACACCTTTCTTCGAATTGAACTTAAAGAAAAAGAACCCCTTTGCGTTCATCATTACCTTCTGTATACGAAACTTAGCCCACGCACTGCGTACATAGTAATCGAAAACAGGAAAAGCAAGTCGTTGGCCAAGGAAGTACCCATACAGAGTATTCTCAAACATAGTGTTCACCTCTTCAACCACTTTCATAGGTATAGAAAGATCCACACCGTTTTGTAGAAACTAGAAAGGGGGTTGAATAGTTTCACCGTTTCTTTTTAGTTGTTAAAACATTTCGCCGTTTTTAGGTCCGGTTTGAATTCTTTTGCAAACTTATTGAATTCTACTTGTTATGTGATATCAATTTAATTAATAACATGCATAAACAAACAAGTAAAGTAAAGAGTAAGGGAAGAACACAACCAAAGAGACGCGGCGATTTATAGTGGTTCGGCACGAAGCTCACTCTTCGTCCTACTCCACTCCCCAAGTACCACACTCGAGAGTTATCAATCACTATATCAACACACTTCTTCAGGCGGAGCAATCCGTACACATGCTTATACAAGGCTTAACGACACTAAGCATAATGTCGAGTTCTAATCGTAGCTAGAACCAATCTACTCCAAGGCCCACGTGGCCACACGAACAAGCACTCTTGTCCATCTTGAAACTTCACCCGATCCAAGCCTTCACATATTTGACACACTTGGTTCTTCACCCGAACCAAGCCTTCACACTTAGACACACTTGGTTCTTCACCCGAACCAAGCCTTCACACACTAGACATACTTGGTTCTTCACCCGAACCAAAGCTACACACATGACTCACTTGGATCATCACCCGATCCAAGTCTTTTACATAATGACTCGACAAAATCCTATCCTACACACTAGGACATTATTCTCCTCACACCAATACATGAACTAGTCTAGTTACAAGACTTCTTGGATCTACATCACCATCCAAGTTCACACAAATATCCCCTCCTTGTCTCACACACAAGTCGGATAACAATGACAATATTTACAGAACCTATCACCGTAACACTTGTTACGTTTGTGTGTTCTCGAGACTTCATTGATATCGAGAGTTCTTCTCTTGCACTTGAAGGAAGAGGAAATCACTTATAAACATATACCGACATGTTATAGTGATCAAAGACTCAAGGGGAAAATAAAAACAAAAAGTTTTGTGTGTGAAAAACCTTATTTTCTGAAGTGTAACAGTTCAGTATTTATAGACGACAGGACAGACCAGACGGTCCCGTAAATAGGCGACGGTCCTTTATCACTAAGGGACCGTCGACCCCTTTAAGGGACCGTCCTAACAAAATGCTCCCATTTTTGTCCTGACGTGGTGAAAACTTATCTGGTGAAGTTTCAGCTATTTTGGGGGGGAAAACTAGCTGTTACAAATTTGAATTTAATATATTTTCTTAATAAAACATTTCTTTAAAAAAATACAAAAATACTTTTGTGAAAATGTTTTGTCAAACTTAAAAATGTAAGTTTATAAGAAAATAAAAACTTCTTTGATCACCAAACTAATGACGGTATAAAGTTTGTTCATACCTGAAGTGACGTTGT
>LBNU01032381.1:0-23973 GCA_014162995.1 Artemisia annua | reverse complement strand
ATATATATATATATATATATATATATATATATATATATATATATATATATATATATATATATATATATATATATATATATATATATATATATATGAAAGTATGTAGAAAGTATAATGAATATGGGTGTGAAATCAATTATGTAGAGCATGAATCAGATAGAAAATTACAGGTAAAATCTGAATTTTAGCACTACAAGGGACGGTCCCGTAAACAGGGGGACGGTCCCTTAATGATAAAGGACCGCCAGTCCTTTAAAGGACCGCCACCAGTAGGTTTCCTGGTTGGCAGATGTGTTGTGATTTAAAAAACTTCTCATTTTTTAAGGTTGGGTAATTTAGTCTATTTTCATGTTTAACTATGACCAATACCACAAACTATTATCATACCTTAAAACATAAATATGCATTCATTTCAAGCATAAGAAGCATACAATATCATTCATACAAGATCAACCATAGGCAATACATCACTAAAACAACACTAAACAACAATACTAATCATTTAACTAGTACAACTAATTATCTCCCATTGCATGCTTGGTCCAAAACATAACATCCACTTAATTATTCTTGAACTAGACATTTGAAAAACATCTAGTTGGATGGTGGAGTGGATGATGGTGAGGATGAAGGTGGAACCGAAGGTGTTGCCGATGGTGGCATGGAAGCAAGGGGAGTTGGTTGCACATTTTGTTGAACAATAATGAGATACTTAATGTGACCAAACATGATGTGTAATTCATCTCGAAGAGAGTGGATGAGATGAAAGTTATGGTAGCAACAAGCATACCCCACCGTGTAGTTGTTGACAAAGTAGTAGGGAAGTGAATTTCCAAGAGTTAGAGATGATGGTGGTGTGGAAGGGATGTTTTCCAATGGCCCATTTGGAGATGTGGTGGTATGATTTGGTGAGTTTGTTTGAAGTGGAAGTTGGTCTCTTGGTGATAATATGGAGTAAGTGGAAGATGGTGGTTGATTACTCACAAATGGAGTGTAGGCACCCGAACTAGATTCGGTAAGCAAAGGTGACAAGTTTTTGATGAATGATGAGAAAGGTGATGTGGTTGGCTTTGAGCTAGAAGATGGCTTTGATGATGAGTGGGAAGTACCATTGGTGGATGGTGTTTTGAGTGGTGCACTTGGTGCTTGAGGTGNTAAGCAAAGGTGACAAGTTTTTGATGAATGATGAGAAAGGTGATGTGGTTGGCTTTGAGCTAGAAGATGGCTTCGATGATTAGTGGGAAGTACCATTGGTGGATGGTGTTTTGAGTGGTGCACTTGGTGCTTGAGGTGATGTTGGTGATGACTTAGGAGATGGAGTGGAATCATATAGTGTGAGGTCAATGAAGGTTGTTTGAGGTCGAATGATTTTGAGTTTAGGCCTTTTGTTTGGTGGTTGTGTTGTGAGCTCTTTCTTTGTGGTTGACAAGGTAGTGGAAGATGAGGCCATTGTAGGTGATGAGGATGAGAAGAATGGTTGTTGTGATGAGGTTGAGGGTGATGAGTAAGGTTTAAATAATCAAGCATGGTTATGGTTTGGGCAAAGCATGCATTAGGAGATTTCAAGCATATAAAGATGTTTAACTAAACAAGGTAAGGTGGTGATAATCATGCAATAGGTTAGGATTGCAGGAAAGAAGAAAACAGTGCAAAATCCGTGATCCCACAGGGACGGTCCGTTAAATAGCAGACGGTCCCTTATCACTATGGGACCGTCGGGTCGATAAGGGACCGCCGGCAGTGAGTTCATGGGTTTTTCCCAGTCTCTCATTTCTGCAATCTGTACATACATAATACATTTCCACTAGCTACAGAATAGCATAAGTATAAGATAATCCACAAAAGATGTTACAAACCAACTAAACATCTCATAATCACATCCAAATCCAAACATAATCAATAATACATCATGTCTAAAGATCATAAGATAAGTTCACATAGTCGATAAACATAGTAGTTCCAAATACATCAATAAACAGAAGTTGAATAAAATGTTTCAAGTCATAATACTACAACTAAATCAAAGCATAAAACCCCCTTTTTGACAAATGCAAGTTTGTTGACTTCAATCTTCTTCGATGCGTCTCATCCTGTTAGTTTGGGGAGGTTCTCATGGGTCTGACGAAACGTGTGATTTGATATTCCGTTATTGGTTCTAAGACTCCGACAACAAGATTTTATTGATCATTTTGAAGGAGGGGATAAGTTCTCATGTAGTGGTGATAGACATGGGTTAAGAGCATCCCGTAAGGCATTGACTTTCTGTCATCATCCTTGAGATGCATAAATCGCATAGCGAAGAGATAAGCGAGATTGTATGGTTGTCTAGTGAGAATGCAATAAAGCATATGTGCTACACACGATGGTATGCAATTGCTATCTTTTACTAGACCCAGTGCATTTTCTCGCAGGATGACCGCCATGGGTTGGAGAAACTGGCGGAGTTCACAAAAACGGATTTTTATCAGGATAGAAAGTGTCGGAAGAGTTGCAAAGTGAATTGATCAACTCGGTTTGAGATGGAATGTAGGTGACATAAGGTCCTTCACATTCACGTTCCTCAACTAGGGAATTTAACTCAGCATCTTCTGAATAGGCACACTGCCCATGGCATGGAATACCAAGAATCTGAGCGAATTCTTCAAGTGATAGAGCGAAGCCATAATGATTTATGCTGAAGGTAAGATGAATTGAGTTGTCATAACTACGCTTGACTTTAATTTCACGAAAGAATTCTAATATAAAGCGTGGACAAATGTGTTCATTAATGGTGAGTAAACAGTCTAGACCTATTGGTTGAAAAGCTCTTTCAAAATGTTCCTGAGTTGCATATGAATGATCGATAATTCGACCTTCATGAATGTAACGAGACTCAACGTCTCTAAAGCTTTGAACAGAGGTAGGTGGTAGATAGAGTTCTAAAGAGATTTTAGGTATGTATGAATTTGTACAATGAAGGTCATAATCAAATATGTGCGGCATGGTTATACCTATATGAAATTGACGTTAAGTTAAAAAAAAAATTTGAGCTTATTCCAAACACCCCCATATACCATAATGCATTTTAATTTTGAAATTCTCGATTCATTTCGTTGCATGGTTAAGAAAACGTTTCTGACATGTATTAACAATGCATAACTACGTTATTGTTACGTGATTAAATAATATTAACAGCCACAAATTTGAATTGGGGATAATCTCATTTTTTATCCATTTTTAAAATTCACGAATTAGATTAATTAACTTGTTAATTTCCGTGTTGTTATTGACACATTGTTAGGATTTACTTTCAATTGCTGTTAATTTTGCAAAAAGACGAGAATCCCCAATTTTAATATTGTGTTCATATGAACCCTAAAATTTAATTACAAATTAATTTGATGAAATTGAGAAAATTAACTTACAAAGGAGTGATTAGTAGGTATAGATGGTTGATTATCTTGACTTTGAAAACATTGAATTAGTTTGATTTGAGGTTAGTGAGGAATTTGAGTGTTGGGTCGAATTTTCGCCACTTCTGCACAAGAGGGAGTGTTTGGTTTTGTTTTACATCTTCAGTGGTAAGAAAAACGGGTTGTAGGCTGAAATAGAAGGACGGTCCCTTATCGATATGGGACCGCCGAGAGATATGGGACCGCCGTCAGAAGGTTGTGCAATTTTGACGATTTTTGTTGTTTGAGTTAATGTGATAAGTCTTTGGTTCCAAATCATTTTAAATTATAACTCTTTGTATTTTATGACACGGTATTGACTCAATACGCACGAGTAGGCTAAGGAATGGGTATGGAGTGGAATCGAGACAGAAGAAAAGGAAAAGACTCGATACGCTTGAATAAGGAGTGGATTTTGAGTCGAAACAGAAGAATAGGGAGAGTAAAAACATTCAGTGAGATTCAAGGACGAGAGTTGCATCGGAGAGGATAGAAGTCAATCATGTAAATTCCAAGAAAAGTTATAGACGAGAACTAGAGAGCAAACAAAGAGTGAAGCAAGTGTGCATCGTCTATAGTGATTGATTGACGCTAAATTCATTATAAATAATGGTTGTGGTAAGACCATTATTTTTCCAAATAATTTGCTTGAATCCAAAGAAGGATAAGCATTTAGACAAAAAGTCTAATGATCACAAAGCATATACCACACAAGAACATATAGATATTATCTAGCATGCAAGCAAGTATCGATGAATCACATACTCACGTAAGCATATAGCAAGTATTCAATTAGCAACTATGATAGGCAAGATTGTAAGAAAACTTACCTTGGCCTCTAACTATCCTTAATGACACATATCCTAACATGTGTCGTGTATGTGATGGAGGACATGATGAAACTCACTTGGCGAATCGTCCTTAAGTGTAGTTACACAATCTAGCCACGCATTGTCTTGATCTCTAACCATCTTGACCTTAGGCTATCTAAACACGTACTTAGTCTTCTTCATTTTCATCACTTCAAGACTTGTTGATTAGTACACCAACTTAGTTGTTAATGTGATTCTTGTCGGCAACATTACCTACAATAAAACATTCAAACTAGTAGTACACGATTCTACTAAAACTAAATGACTTACTAATAACATATTTTCATCATCTTTGGCTTGAACATTTCCTTGAAGAAAGCTTAAAATATTTTGCCATATATCATCTACCACATTTTATAAAATGGTTTTGTCAAAACCAATTTTTAGCAAAGTTTTATAAGCCAATATTTGTCTAGCAAAATTTTCTGATGAGATCTTAATTTTCGAAGTCCATTCTCATTGATTAAAAATATCAAAAGAGATGACACGCCAAAGATTATGACTAATTGATTTCATATAACTTTTAAATTCATTTTTCCAAATGACAAAGTTTTTATTTTCGAAAAATGGTGACTAATTCAATTAGATCCCTTCTAAGTATCTTTCAGACACCATAGATCGATTCAAGTTTTAAAGTACAGTATACTCTAAAGATCTTGATAACCTGGCTCTGATACCAATTGTAGAAACTAGAAGGGGGGGGGGTTGAATAGTTTCACCGTTTCTTTTTAGTTGTTAAAACATTTCGCCGTTTTTAGGTCCGGTTTGAATTCTTTTGCAAACTTATTGAATTCTACTTGTTATGTGATATCAATTTAACTAATAACATGCATAAACAAACAAGTAAAGTAAAGAGTAAGGGAAGAACACAACCAAAGAGACGCGGCGATTTATAGTGGTTCGGCACGAAGCTCACTCTTCGTCCTACTCCACTCCCCAAGTACTACACTCGAGAGTTATCAATCACTATATCAACACACTCCTTTAGGCGGAGCAATCCGTACACATGCTTACACACGGCTTAACGACACTAAGCATAATGTCGAGTTCTAATCGTAGCTAGAACCAATCTACTCCAAGGCCCACGTGGCCACACGAACAAGCACTCTTGTCCATCTTGAAACTTCACCCGATCCAAGCCTT
The DNA here is from genome assembly GCA_014162995.1 of Artemisia annua. Taxonomy (NCBI): domain Eukaryota; kingdom Viridiplantae; phylum Streptophyta; class Magnoliopsida; order Asterales; family Asteraceae; genus Artemisia; species Artemisia annua. Next base: position 18,527 of record LBNU01032381.1, on the reverse strand, counting down.
CACATATTTGACACACTTGGTTCTTCACCCGAACCAAGCCTTCACACTTAGACACACTTGGTTTTTCACCCGAACCAAGCCTTCACACACTAGACATACTTGGTTCTTCACCCGAACCAAAGCTACACACATGACTCACTTGGATCATCACCCGATCCAAGTCTTTTACATAATGACTCGACAAAATCCTATCCTACACACTAGGACATTATTCTCCTCACACCAATACATGAACTAGTCTAGTTACAAGACTTCTTGGATCTACATCACCATCTAAGTTCACACAAATATCCCCTCCTTGTCTCACATACAAGTCGGATAACAATGACAATATTTANCACTAGACATACTTGGTTCTTCACCCGAACCAAAGCTACACACATGACTCACTTGGATCATCACCCGATCCAAGTCTTTTACATAATGACTCGACAAAATCCTATCCTACACACTAGGACATTATTCTCCTCACACCAATACATGAACTAGTCTAGTTACAAGACTTCTTGGATCTACATCACCATCTAAGTTCACACAAATATCCCCTCCTTGTCTCACATACAAGTCGGATAACAATGACAATATTTACAGAACCTATCACCGTAACACTTGTTACGTTTGTGTGTGGATACCTATAACATCTCGAGACTTCATTGATATCGAGAGTTCTTCTCTTGCACTTGAAGGAAGAGGAAATCACTTATAAACATATACCGACATGTTATAGTGATGTTGTAGAAGCTACGTAGAAGTAACGAGTTTCCTCGGTTAAAAACTTATTAACCGTAACTTTACGTAACATGTCTTTATATTTTGTGATTATCAAAACACAAGAAGATCGAATAATGCGAATAACGTTTTTGACATTATTTGTATTAACACGTTTGATTTCTTGCTACTCTCCAGCCTACGAAAGTTAGACATGTATTTCTTAGGTTCACTAGAAGTAACACCAGCATACGATGTAGAAGGTTGTTTCAAAGCATCCACACCAACCTTCTCAATACCAACAGCCCCATGTGCATTCGTATCAACCTTATCAGAACTATGAGACTTATTAGAATCTTGCTTTATGTATTGATATATAGATAATCAATGTTTTGAAAACCGGACTCGTTATTGAATCTTTTTTTTCCCCCTGTTTTTTGCCGGTTAAGCCGGAAGGACCGCCGAACCGGTTCCGGTCCAGTTCACCGGTTGGACCATCCAGTTCGATTCAGTTTTCAAAACATTGTATGTAAGAGCAACAATTTCACATGTTGTATATGTATAAGGGTCGAAATAGTCTTTGATCGATTTTGTAATAAGTATGTGTCGAAATTTGTTGGATATATTGGATTCTTTTATCGCCGTCAAACAAACAAAGAGACACAAAAAAGTTTACGGAAGATAAATCAACACAAGATATAACACCTGGAATTCACGACTAGGGTAGTCATGACAGTCCATGAGTTAAAACAAATTAAGACACACAAACACACAAAAATTCAAGTTAACAATTATATCGAGATGAGTATTATAGTTGTGCAAACTCAAACACTAGCTTTCTCCCCAAATTACAATTTAAGGCCGGACTAACTCTATATAGGCCAAGCCCACTATTTTGGTTTCTGCCTAGCAGTGACGACAGTGACTCTGACGTCTGCCAGAGCCTTGGTCGAAGCCTCTTGTCAAAGCTTCGTAGTCTAAGCCTCACCGACTAAGCTTCATTAATCAATCTTCTTAGGTTATGCTTAAGAGTAGGATTCCAAAGCGCTAGTTTCTGCATACACAGGGTTATACCTCTGTTAGAACTCGTTGGATAAACTATATTTATCACATGACATATATGGGTCAAAAATAATTTTTGGTCAATTTCGTAATAACTTTTTTAACGACACTTTATTGATAACAAACTAGCAAGAAACTAGAAATTTATAACGAAATTAAAAGAGCATACAAGAGGACAATGGATTAGCTAACCATTGGTCCAAATTAGATTAACTTTCACTGAAACAAAAGATGCTTTTAGGACCCATTTCTTGGACGCCTTTTCAAGTGGCGGCCGAAAAAGCCTTTTAATATGATGAGTTAGTTTTCGAGTCCTACCATTTAAAACACATAGGACCCTTATTGTGAGTGTCCCATTAGGAAGTTTTATAGGATACTTATTCGTTATGAAGTTATTAGGATTGACTCTAATGGGACACTTGATGAATGGGTCGTACTATTTAATTTTTATAGTACACTAATTTGTTAGTCCTATTATGATATAGATTATATTAACATTAATTATATGAGTTGTATCACATTATACTTATAGGAAACTTATTAGTCGTGCCCAAATCGGATGGAACTTAATAGGAACATTTTTTATGTAGGTCATATTAGGTTAAATGTGTACGAATTTTATCATTTAAGTTTTATTTTGATAAATAATAACACTTGATACCTGGGCCCAAATACCTTTGGAAAACTTGAAACCTATTAAAGATTGAATTTGAAAGATGCTCCAAATCGACTCAAAGTAATTTGAGCCACTTATTGATCGATTATCATAATACTTATGCTAGTATAAGGTGATCCATATCAATATTGTGTTTGATCACTAATATACCATAATTTGAGAATTGAGAGACCAATTATGTTGTTTTCGTGTCTGTAGCTCGAGTATAAGTGAAAAGCGAGTGAGTAAATAGCCTCTTCGTACCTCCCATCTCTGCATCTTTTAGGCCAAGGGTTGGTGTTTTTTCAAATTTATTTGTAATATTTCTTGTTCCAAGGAAGAATTAACGAGTGTGAGATAACTTTGATTTCATCACACAATGTGTCTTTTCTTGGTGGTTTTGCATCAAAGCATAGCCAATTTCGATATCTCCATAACACTTTTGTTTCCATATGAACAACAACATCCAAACAGCCTTTAACCTGGTTGTTGAAGTTACAAATGTCAACCCACTTAAGCATGTTGGTGAGATCTTTAGGATAAGCATCTAAATCCCACCACACTCTACTGTTTTCCCATATGTCCATGACAATCGGGCATTCAATGAACAAGTGACGTGCCGTTTCTAGGTCTCCTTCACAAAACGAGAAGCTTGTGGAGTCTAGATATATTTCTCGGTCATCTAAATCACATCTTGTTGGGAGACGATCTTGCTAATTGCAACATTCAATCATGGATGTTGATCTTAATTGAAAGACAAGGATTGCATCTGAGGTTGTTACGAATTTGAGTGAGGATGGAAACATCAATATGCTTCCTCAAATTCGAAACAAGAAAACCTTTGGAGGATTTAAAGTGAATTTCCTAGTGTCTTTTTGGTCTATTGTAACAAACGATTGAAGTAGAAGGACCAACATATTTAGTTGAGTCAATTGAGGCCAATTCCTTAGTTGTGTCCTCCAAGCCCAAATAAAACTAGTTGACCCATTAGTTAATGATATCTATCGAATATATTGCAATCAGTGGCAGATTCCAGAGAGTAAAGTCTTGGAAACAACTTTTTAAGATTTGTATTTCTCAACCAACAATCATTGCTTGTAGAATATCCATTGCATATCTTTTTCGTGATAATAGATTGCAGATTAATATTGGCACAAGCATGGTGATTACTCAATTTGGCGATCGAGCTCCAAATACACACAAAGAATGTGCAGCCGAAAGAATACCATTGGAGCAGTTTCTTTGCACCCCGTGAATATAGATAATCACAATTATCTGAAGTGATTTGCTATCCTTGTGGAATCACCACCACCACTTTACTAGCAAGGCCAAGTTAGATGCTTAAAAACTACCAATTCCAAGCTCGCTAACACTTGTAGAGGAGCATACTTTTTTCCATGCAATCCAAGACAATTTGTTAGAGGCTAAATAACGTTCCATCCCAAAATAAAGAAGTTAAGCCTAACCTTCTCAAGATAATTAAGGGGGCATAAGAGTTAAAAGTAATATACATATAGAGCACCAAGAACTGATTTTAGGAGGGTTAATCTACCACCATATGAAAGTGTTTTGGATTTTTAAGAGGTTAGTTTATTATGGAACTTATCAATGATGGGCTTCCAATTGCAAAACTTGTTCATGTAAGCTCCAATGATTAAACTAAGGTAGTGACAAGGGAGGGTGGAGGGTTGACATTTAAGAAATGAAGCAAAAAGATTGATCTCATTAGTGTTAGTGCTGGTGCCAAAGAACTTGCTTTTGAAAAGGTTTACTTTTATCCCGGAAGCCATGTTGAAACATCTCAATAGGCGACAAGATTTTGAACATTAATCATCAAGAGACCATATACCTATAATGAGCGCATCATCCACATATTCAAAATGAAAAATGTCGACGTTCTTGTAACCTACTTGAACCCCTTTAAAAAGATTTTTTGATTTTGCTTCTTGGATAGTAGCATGAAGAGCTTCCATTGCCATTATAAACAGAAAGAAAGGGTAATAACGGTCACCTTGACGAAGGCCCATTTGAATCTTAAATTCACTAGTATGAAACCCATTTACATGAACGGCCCATAAGCTGAAAAGAGACAACCAAAAACCCAATTTCTCCAGTTGAGAGTAAAACCCATTTGAGCCATTGTATTGTCTAAAAATTTCCGATCTAGAGAGTTGAAGCTTTCTAAAAATTAACTTTGAGGATGAAAAAACGTTTTTTTTTTGAAGCCCATGTGATAATTTTATGGACAATAAGAGGCCCATTAATTACATGCATTCGATCCATCAATGTAAGCCGTTTGCACATCATTAACCACCAAATTAAGAACATGCTTAGGCCCATTAATTAAAGTCATTGATGTGAAGTGAATCTTTACTTTAGGGATTAATAGTCGAAAAAATTGTTAACCTTGAGTCCTTCGTCCATGTAAATAAAACTTATCAGGAATGTATGTGTTTTTAATTATCTAATGGTAGTTTTGGTTGCAATGTGTTGTTTTATCTATATCTATCTATATGTATGTATATATCATGCAATAAATATGAATATTAAAGATTAAAATTTTTGTTATAAGTTATTTTTTAATATGTTAATAAGTAAACCTTTGAAACTCTTTCATAACTTTAATACAATAATTTAAAAAGTAAAGTTTCATGTAACAAATGTAAGTTATAAAATTTTGAAAATCTTTTATTCAAAAATTGAATTCCAAGCGATAAAATTTTAAAATTTTGTTATAAACTATTATTTAATAATCTATATCTATCTATCTATATCTACCTACTAAAAAAATTCAGTCCCCATATTAAATGGGGAATCTTAAAGCTTGAACCCATCTAGTTATGAGCAAAAAGAATATGAACCATCTTCGAAGAATTTACAACACCAAATGATTCCGGTTCTATAATAACAATTGTTGTTGCAGTTTCAGGTGTACAAAGCATTCTGCAGTTATAGCCCAAAAGAATTTGAAAAATTTATATCAATAAATCTTTAAATGTGACTTTTCACTTGGATTTTTGAAGATTATAAATAACCAAACAAATCCACATCTATCCTAATCCCTTCACCACCTTACATAAACAACAAACAACTGAAACAAATACCAAACCCATTGATGAGGTGTAAAAACATGCGTTTTTAAGGAGTCATTTAGCCTCTAAACTTGTACATATTTGATCAATTATTACCCTAAATCGTTTCTATTTTCATTTTAGGTACTTGGGTAGCAAATGTTGGAAAAGGACGCGTTTTTGGCTAATTTGAACAAGAAAACGAATAAAGCGACCAAGTCGCGAAAACGGCACAGGAAAGGGGATGTGGCGGCGTCAGAACTACCAAGTGACGCCGTCACTTGAAGAATCAAGTTTCTAGATCAGTTATAAAATTTCCAAGTGACAGTTCAGGCGATGGTGACGGCCTAGAGTTGACGGCGTCACAACCATGCAAACAGTGCATGACGGCGCCACAACCCATAAGGTGACGCCGTCGCAACGACGACAGTTTGAATACGAAACCCTAATGACGGTGAGCTGATGGCGTCACACCTATAAAGTGACGTTGTCACGATTGTAAATCTATATATAGTTTTCGTAGGATTTTCATTATGTGTGACACGTATTAGTAGGATATTGGTAAAGCTTTTGTGCACAAATTTTTCAGCTTTTGTAAGGGTTTTTAACCCTATTGACTTAATGTTTTAATTGAAGATAAGTTATTCTTTAATCATTCAATATGTCTATGTGTTGTTTGATTATTTGTTTATCTTCTCTTCTCTTTAACATGCTAGGCTAGATCTATTAGTGTTTGCTTAGGATTGAATGAAACCTAGTTAATGATTATTGATTGTCGTCTCTGGTTTACTTAGTTGTTATCGTGTTAGCTATTGAGCTACCTGATGCCATGAAAAATTTTGAGCTATTGTTTTGTAGGAGGTACGATTGTAAACCTTTATGACTCATCTCATGTAATATTGTCACATACGAACTAAAATTTGAGAATTTTAGAAATGTGTATGCTACAAGATTAGATGCTATCAACTGTTACCTACAATAAATCATTAAACCTTTTGTGTGCACCAAATTAGACTTAAGGCTGGACACAGTGGTGACCCAAGTCACCAGCTGCCACGTCAGCAATATCTTGGAGATCCTTTTTATACAGCCCTCGAGCCAGAACTTTAAGCATTTTCCACTTCTTTTTCAACACATCAAAAGCCCGTTCCACATCTTTCCTTGTTGCTTTGTGCTTACTTTTGTACAATATTCTTTTATCATCACCCGTAGGAGGATTTGAAATGGACTTAATAAGAACGGACCATTGTGGATATATCCCGTCAATAAGATAATATCCCCTTTTATATTATACATCGTTAGCCTCAAATTCGAGGTCTGGTGCTCTCCCAGATCTGATATCATTAAAAATAGGGGAACGATGTAAAACGTTTACGTCGTTATTCATCCCAGAGACACCAAAGAACGCATGCCAAATCCATAAATCTTGGGAGGCGACCGCTTCCATTAAAATGATGGATGTGACTGGCGATCAACCCTAGCATATTGACCACTCAAACCATTTGGGCAATTCTCTCACTCCCAACTTGTACAATCAATGCTTCCCATGATCCCATAAAACCCATGCTTATGCTCGTGATGAGCATATAATCTCTCAAGGTTAGAGTACGTGGGCTTTCGCAAATACTCAGGACCATATAACTCCATGATAACATTGCAAAACTTACAAAGATAGTCACAGGCTGTTGTTGCAGCCATTGCCAGATTCTCGTCAAGAGATTTAGGAATGGCCGCAGTACACTTGACCAATGGGCTAATACCAGGTACGCCCCTACAATCAGGAGTTTGTTAAAAATAAGGAGAATAATCGGTTACCTCTCGAACAATTCGTGTGAATAGTTCTCAGCTCATTCGGAACCGCCGACAGAATGTTCTTTTGTCAAACTGTGGGTTTTCGGAGAAGTATGCCGCCACTAAACGACTATGAGCACCCTCATGATCCCTAGGTATGTACCTTCGGGCAACTTTTGGCTGTGATGATTGATAAGCATTCCAAGCAAACTCCACAAACTCACTAATAACTTCATCATCATCGTCGGATGACGAAGAACCAAACAATAGCTCGTAAGATATGGTAAATATTGATGAGAAGTTGGTTGAATTGTGTTTGAAATTGTGTGTTTAGAAGTGTGTTCAATGTTGGTATTTATAGGATGTAAAGTGGTTAAGCTTTTTTTTTTTTAAATACAAATGGTAACAATTTGGTTTGATTTTTTGGAATTGTTTGTTGATATAAATAATGCATAAAAACGTTATTTATATTTTTCGATATCTCTATGTTTTAACGTCACAAAATGTAAAAACATTAAACGAAAGATTACTACGTAAAAAGTATTTAGTTACAAATATCATTTCACTCAACAAAATCACTTAAGGTATGAATAAACAAATGTCTAATACATTTTATGATCAAAGAGATTTTTATTTAGACACTAGAAAATTTATAAAATTATATAAACATCTTATATATTTTTGAAAAATATTTTTGGTAATTAAAGGAAAATGTTTAATTCACAACAAATATATGAATTCAAAATTTTAACCAAAATCAGTTAATTTTTCACCAAATAAACTTTCCCCAGAAAAGGACAAAGTTCCTGGCCGTTACAGGAGGGCGGCCCCCTTAAATTTAAGGGGGCCGGCCATCATTTAAGGGGGCCGGCACGCTCCTGTTGTCAGGAAACTTTGCCTATAAATACAGGTTCAATCCTGCATTTTTTCCTCACCTTTTGCACGAATTTTTTCAGTCCAAATCCTTTCTAAACATCCTTCTAAATCCTTTGATCATAAGATTATAAGTCTTTATTTCAAGTGATTCAATTCCTCATCATTCAAAGTACAAGAGAAGAATACTCCTTCAACATCAAGTTTAAGAAGTATTGTAGATATTGTTTAGTAGTTGTATATATTGTTTGTAAAGGTGTAGTGTGTTTATAATTAGGAGATTTAGTAGTGTTAGTTGTGAAGAGAAGTAGTGAAGAACAAGTAGTGTTGTGAAGTAGGATTAGTGAAGTTGTGAGAAGTAGTGTAGTAGTGGTGTGCATAAGTTGTGTAGAAGTTGTGATAAGTCCTGAAGAGTTGTGAGATTGGTTCTAGCTATTATTAGAACTCGACATTTTGCTTGGTGTCGTTAAACGGTGTAAACAAAGGTGTGTAAGGTTTCTCCGCCATAAGGGAGCTTGTTGACATAGTGAAGAAAACTCTCGAGTTAGGTGCTCGGGGAGTGGAGTAGGACGAAGAGGAGATTCGTAGCCGAACCACTATAAATCCTTTGTCTCGCGGTGCTATCCTTCTATCTCTATCTTTTTATTTATTTACTTACATATTTGTCATTATATACTTTCTTAGATATAAGTGTTTATAATTATGCAAGTAAGTTGATTTCACATAAAGCTAGAATCGAAGTTTTCAAAAGAAAAGTTTTTATAAATCAAAAAGACGTAAAACTATTCAACCCCCCTTCTAGTTTTCCACACTTGGTATCAAGAGCCACGTCAAACAAGATTTTTAAAATATATTGTATTTTAAAACTTGAAATCGATCTATGGAATCGGAAAAATATTTAGAAGGGAACATTATTTTTAAACCACCATTTCTTGAAAATATAAGTTTTCTTGAATGGAAAAATCGATTCGAAAGTTATGTGAAGTCAATAGACTATGATCTTTGGCATGTCATTTCAATCGGAGATTTTCAACCAATAAAAACTATTTTTGAAGAACAAAATAACTTGGCTAAAATGATTATATACAAAGCTCTACCAAGAGTTGAGTATGAAAGAATATTTTTTTGTCAAACGGCAAACGACATGTGGAAAAGTCTTTTAAACTTTGATCAAGAGGAATGTCAAGCCAAAGAAAATCTTGCATACAAAATAGTAGCAAATGAAAGTATAGTAGAAAAATATTTAGTTGAAATGAGTACAAGTGCTACTAGTTCAAATCTTTTGTGTGAAGGTAATGATGCCGAAAACCTCATGAGTTACGTTAAGAGTAAACAAGAAGATCGTTTAGAAGTGACGATCGAGAAGGAACTAAGTGATGATGATGATTCTAGTTCCGAAAGTGAAGGCGAAGAATATGCAAAGGTTGTTAAAGAATTCAAAAGACTTATTAAAAAGCGACAAAGAGTGCAAGATAAAAGGAGAACAACCCGAAGGAAAAGATTTAGTGATGAAGACGAAAAGGCTAAACAAGAATGTTTCGTCGCTTAAGCATCAAATGAAATATGTCTAGGAATTAATTTGGAGCCCGATGAGTGGGTAAAGGATAGTGGATGCTCAAGACACATGACGGGGAATCGCAAGCTATTTTCCACATACAAAGCATACAACGGAGGTAACGTTATTTTTGGTAGCGATCATCGTGGAAAAATCATAGGCAAAGGTACAATCTCTCAAGACTCTCTAACTATTGAAAATGTTGAACATGTAGATAATTTAACATATAACTTGCTTAGTATAGGTCAAATATGTGATAATAAGTGTAGAGTTACCTTTACCGATAAAAATAGTGTAATAATTAAGGATGAGAAAGTCATAGGTAGAGGAATTAGAAAAGGAGGCGTATACGTTATGAAACTAGGAGACAAATCGGAAGATAGGATATGCTAAGCAACTTTAGATGAAAACTCCACCTTGTGGCATAGGCGATTAGGTCATGCAAACATGCAACAAATACAATCTTTGGTGTCTAAGGAACTAGTTAGAAACTTGCCTAGTCTAAGATATAATCAACATTTTTGTGACGCTTGTAAAGTAGGAAAACAAGCACATGCTAGTCACAAAGCTAAAAATATAGTATCCACTACTAGATGCTTAGAACTATTTCACATGGATCTCTTCGGTCCATCCGCGGTGCGGAGCTACGGTGGCAACCGCTACACCTTGGTTATAGTAGATGACTATTCACGATACACGTGGACTAGGTTCTTAAGTGATAAAACGGAAGCCTTTGAGAAATTTAAGACATTTAGTAAAATGATACAAAATAAGTTAGAATGCTCTATAGTTTCAATTAGGACGGATCATGGTAGGGAATTTGATAACGAAGTACAATTCGGAGAATATTGTGATTTAAATGGAATATCTCATAACTTTTCCGCTCCACGTACTCCTCAATCAAATGGGGTAGTTGAAAGGAAAAATAGGTCTTTACAAGAAATGAGTAGAACTAGGTTAAATGAGCAATCTATCCCACAAAAGTTTTGGTGTCACGCGGTAGATACCTCGACATATATACTTAATAGGGTGTCCATTAGACGAATATTAGGAAAAACTCCTTATGAGTTATTAAGAGGTAGAAAACCAAATATAGGCTACTTTAGGGTATTCGGAAGTAAATGCTTTATTCTTAATACAAAAGATTATCTCACTAAGTTTGATCCTAAGTCATACGAAGGAATTTTTCTAGGATATTCACAAAATAGTAAAGCATACATAGTCTTAAATAAACATACTATGAAAGTAGAAGAATCCTTAAATGTAACCTTTGATGAGACTCCTCCACCACCTAAAACCTTACCCTTAGAAGATGATGATGTGATTGAGGAAGAAGATATTGAGGTTAGTAAAAATAAGCCTTTAGGAAATGATAATGAAATAGAAACATTAGAAGAAAATGAGGTTGTAAATTGATTGAGTCTGAAATAGTCAACTAAAGTCAACCAAGGATTTGGTCAACTAAAGTCAAACTATAAAAGGCACAATGCACCAAGGAGAGTACAGGAGTTCTTCCCGGGTCGTTTATTCCCCGACGAAGCGTGAAATTGTGTTTAAAACGAATTTGAGATCAAGTGAATGTGAAACGATGATGGGAAAGTGAGATTTGAATGAATTAAACTTGAATTACCAACTGAAAGATCTAAAAGCTATATGAGAACTCATGGGGTATTATACTGAGACTCTGCGAACGTTTACGAACTAAAAATAATACGGTATATCATAGGATTACTAAATTAACACATCTTATTTTCAAGAAACGACAAGACATAAAGGGATAAATACTTTCGAAATTTGTATCACAAAATAATATCGTAGTAGAAATGAACTAGACTATATTTCTAGATGAGATTTCTGAAAACTTTAGAATTACGAATAGAGTAAACTCTAAGAGAAAATTAACGAAATAAATTATTTTTACACTTATCTAAATATATTTTAACTTTAAACCTCTCTAGTCTTGATTTGATAATTCAATCTAATTACTCATAGATTAAGAATTTTATTCCAATCTCTCAAAACCTATACATATTAAATTAATTCATACCAAAGTCAAAATCAATATGCCTCTCACTAAATACAGTTAGAACAATATTATAAATAATGATCTCAGAATACTTTTTTACCATGTGTAACCTTCCATGGTACAATTATATTACTCTAAATAACCTAAAGAAAGCTATACCATATCATGATATTCTCAAAAAAATAAAGAAGCAAATTACAATTATAATATATATGATTTCTTTAAGTATAACCTTCGATATACTCATAGTGGCATTTTGCCCTCATACACAAAGAATTAAAGGCATGTTTTTGTGATTATATATCTATTTACTAAAACTATTAAAGTATTCATCATCAAGTAATCCCAAGCCATTGAACATTTGTGAGGCGATCGTTGTTTTTCGCGGCTGTGATGGCAACGTATAAGCTCAAAAAGCTTATACATTACCTCAAATTTTTTAAAGTATGTAATTACGCCTCGCTTAGCAAGATGATTTTATTGACAACGTTTTGTGGTGAGCTGAACAATTATAGCTAACAAATGATTATATATGTGGGTCGTCATCAAAATAATGGTAATTCTATATATCCTCTCTGGTCTACGCAAAGGTTAATTTGGTATACTAGAACACTAAGGAACAAATACACACCAATAATATAAGCCTCTGAATACTAGAAATTCAAAATAAGCAGTTTGGGTATTAGGATTCTGCCAGCAAATGGGACACTTGAAGGGGTGAAAAACAAGTGGGCGTGCAACAAGGCATAGAATATCAACATACTAGATTGCATCCCACTCGCAGTTAGCAGTACTTTCCTTTTTTTTTTACACGCATTGTGATGGTCGTGCTTGTGGGTATCAAGAATCACACAACTATTTGGAGAAGTCAAAGCTGCAGAAACATAAAATGAGATGCTCTGTGTAGTAGGGTTATTAAGTTGTACATGAGCCTGTGCGACCCTCAGTATAAGATGACTAGAACGTAAAAGGCTTAAGCAGCCTAGGAAAAAAGCTTGAAGCTAAAGGGTCTTGATGTGTATAGTTGATGGGTTTAAGCTCGCGACATAACATACAAGATGACTGCCATTTTGTCTACCCTTACAGCATTGGATGACTTCATATATTGAAGACATTACAGTACCTTTGAGGTTTCAGAGGGCTATTGCCTAACAGTCTTTGTGTTATGAACTGTTTTTGATTTACCAGTCCTTGAAAGTTCTGTCTTGTAGGTCACTGGAGGGTCCTTGAAAAAATTCCTTTTCTGTTGAGGGTACCTAGGTGGTTGTAGCAAAATTTACTAATGGTTGAACCTTCTAGAATAGTTCCAAACTGGTTTGGGTGGAACTGGTTTAAGTTGGTGCCTTTGTGCTGAGCAGTGTTGGGCTTGGGTACTTACGAACTTAGGTACTCTGAATGTAAGTTAACCGAATCTTTATCAGATGAGTGGACCTATAAATAACAAAAACATAGCTTCTGATTCATGAACCCAAATCCTTTTTATTATGAATCAATGACGCCTAAACCAGAGTGACCCTCTAGATGAAGAATGAAAAGAGGTTTCTAAAATCAGCAGTAATTTTGAAAAAAAATCTTTTGTGAAGGGTACTGCTGGAATTGATTAGCAGTCTTTTGATAAGGTAGCTGCTCCGGTTTTTTGAAAAAGGATTTAGTAGGAACTCTTAACCATTTACATTGTTCCTTGATTCCCCAGTATTCCCATGATTCCTAAGAATTTCAAACTGTGCTTTTAGATGAATCGGATTAGATTGAACCCTTAAGTTATGTCTAAATCTAGATTGTCCTACTCCATAACAAGAACATCTGTCTCAGGTGTTGAAAACTTCCAACACTATGAGGAACTGCAATGAACTCGCTTCATTCCCTTTTTAAACAACAGGTGGTGTAGGGCTTTATGGGTTCATCATCCACTCAGATGTATTTTCTTCAGTAACATGTTCAAAATTAAACTAGTGAAGACCTCCTTCCTGAACTACCCTTCTTGCCTTATTACTAGATGGATTCTCAATCTACGGCAATTATCTTCATCACCATATCCTAGACCAGTTTTAATATTTGTCCTTCTCTGCTTTTCACAAAAAAACTATGCATGTGTGAGACCAGTCCTCGTTTCCAACTAGCAACGTTTTTTAACCAAATCATCCCTTTCTTTAGTGAGTTTCTTCAACCTCTGATATCCTTACATAACTAAACTGTCCATTCACCTTAACCTTTAATTGATTAGTCCTGTTGCTGATGATTTTTCAGCCACAAGCTACTTCATTTTCCTCATGAGTTGATTATCTTAGCGGCTTCTAAAGGTTTTCCTAAGGTCAAATTGATAAACCTAAAACTTCTTACTAGCTTTATTATGTATTATCTCTTTCAGACAAATAATCTAGTAACGAACCTTTTTGATAAACTCATACACTGTAGAACGATATCAGTACGTATTAGATGAAGTGGATGAGGTGCAGACCAAAGCTAGCAAGACAGATTCAATCTTCATCCTCCAAGCTCCAATACACCTCCCAAGCTCTCCAGCAGGAGTATCCCTGGTTCTTTATCAAAAGCTGCACTCCAGTCCAAATCCTCCATTGGCAGTCCATGCAAGAAACAGTTACTGGTTCATCATCAAATTCATGTATCCAGTCAACCTCAAGAAAGGTTTTCTGAGCCACCAAAAGCTTTTGGTTTAGAGTCTGGAAGCTCCTTTGAGTTCTAGTTTAGGTTCTCCAAGCCATCTTTGTTTGCTTGATATTTAGCAAACCTACATTCCTTGCAAAGTGATCCGTCTTTTGACAATTTAAGAGCACGTCAATTTTTGCTTGTCAAATGCAATTCCTGTTTGGCTTTGAAAATCAATTCCCCTTCCTTCTCTTCATGAACTTTTTAATCCTTGTGCCAGTGATCATACTACATTGCGCATCTGATATCAAATTTCTTCCCAAAGAATCTTCTTCAATCTGCAACAATCTTCTTCATACGGTAACAGGCAGAGTGATTGTTGATGCAAAAGAATGGCATACCCTTCACATCACAGTTGACTGTTGGTGGAAGCCTGATTGAGTGGGACAAATCTCTACTAGGTTGTAGAAAGCACAGTTTGTCTTCACCAATCAGTACTTTGTGAATGATAAGCAGTACTTTTGGTAGAAGGACTGCTTGTTTTGGTAGATGACACAAGCAATGTTGTGTGAGACTGAACTAGTTTTCCCAGTTGTTTCTTGCTCATATACCTTTAAAGTTTGTAGAGATCATCAAAGTCCATGGTAGAAAGCTGGGTTGACCCTCTGATCCATGGGTACAATACCATGCCAGGGCCCAGATGGCAAACTTTCTTAGAAACTTCAAGTTTGCATCTTCAGAAAAAGATACTGAGACACATGAATTTCTAGCATGCTTAGAAGGATTTTGAAAATCTTTCATAAGCAGAAATCAAGGCCTTCTCTTTCTCCAACAGCAAAGGTTTCAAACGTGCTGCCTTAACAAACTGGTATGCATCTTCTTGGAGAGCTTCATTGGCCCTTCCACAAATCTGGTCTTGATAGCAGCCCCACAAACTGTTTTTGCATACCTGAGCAATTATGCAAACTTTGTGTCAGGTTGGCCAACAGTATCGTTAGAAGAACGCTTTTGTCTTGAGGTCCTTGACAAGCCATGGGTCATTTAGGATAGGATCATTTGGTGGCCACACATTACAACAACCATGCAGCAGAGATATACTTCCTAAGACTTGGTATGACAACATATAGAACCAATGATAATCCCAAAGAGCCAGGAATCAAGTCATCAGCAACTGTACTGCCTCATCTTCGATGGCTCCAGTAAGATCATACTCTCCTTCTGACCCAGTAGGAATGCGAAGCTGTAGTGATGGAAGTCATCTGAGGTGTTTTTTTCGGCACCCGTTGACATCTTTGTTTGAGTTGATTAAGGTATACGGTTTCTTCTTAATCAGCCAGTTTCACACAGCCTGATACCACTTGTTGGATCGTTGTAGCTCTGATCCAAAACTATTTATCATAGCTTGTTAAAGTTTAGTAACGCCTTGGATACCAATCCTAATCTATAACAAACCTGAAACCAACCTGAATTAGCTCCTATTAACGTATGCGGAATTACTTACAAAGCTATCCAGAACGAATAACAAGAACTTGAAAATACTTTTATATGTCATCACCTTCCGAACCCTGGCCTTGAAGTGAATTAGCCAGATTCCCACAACCTAAATAAAGTTTATCGGAACTTTATCCTTCCTAAATAGAACTCTCCTAAACGTAATAACCAAAATGACTTAGGGATCCTTTTATAGGCAACAAGGAAAACCCTAGTGCGGTTTAGCAATACTTGAACGACCCAAGTTATCCGACAATCACTAAACTAATAGAGATATCGTCCTAAACCGTACTAACCCAGCAATACATTCTAGCAATTACACCCTCTTCAGTCTTCTATCTTCAAGAGAAGATTTAGTTTCCTATGCTTTATCAACCCAGTACTTTGGACTTAGTTCAAGAGCGGCCACCCTTGATAATCAGGCAGTACCTTTGATCAACAGCAAGTAACTCTTGAACCCCAGCACCCTTTAATTTATTTCACGCAGTACTTTGACTTATCAACCCAACACAAAGTTTGCAAAAATTTGGTCGCTCCATGGTTACGCTTTGAAAAATGTGCAAATTCAGTCCTTCCATCCTTTTGGAAAAATTTCACCTTTGCTCTGTATTATAGCTACAAAACAAAGCGGACCCTTTATCTCTTTTAAATAAAGCCAAATCCAAACCCAAGCCCAACCCAATCCCCGCTTCCTTCGGGCCCCAATACCATTTTGCCTAACCCATTTCCCACGTTTACCCTTCCCCCCCGTTTAAATTTTATACACGGTCAAGACCTGTGTTTTGAGCCATCCCCTAAACCTCCCCCCAACATTCCCCCGCCATAACCCAGGGGGTACTTTCAGCCCTCGTTCCCCATGTTTCAACCCACCTCCGCAATAGCCTCCCAAATGTTCCCAACGCAACCCACCCCTAAAACATCTTATACTACCTCCAACAACCGCATACCAACCCCAAATTTGGCCCAGTTATACCAGAACTCTTGGCGGGCAAAAATGAAGTCAAAGGCTAGGATCAACTGGACACTCCCAAACCAACCAGCTGGGATTCCTGGTCAAAGGATGGTCAAGGCAAACTTTTTGGGAGCTGCTAAATTGGCCCTATAGAGAGACTCCCACAACGTGGCCCTGGAAGCCGTTATGTTTCTTCCACTTTCTTAGTATAATAGGGCGTGTAATAAGCCAATTTGGGCATGTATGTTTAGATTAACTTAGTTTTCTTTACGTGTCATGCTTTTATCAATTGTACTCAGTTTTTAAGAAAATGAAGGTGTTCTTTTAAGTTTTATAATATCAAAGTCAAGTTTCAATTTAGTGCATTTTTCAAAAGTTCAAAAAATTCTCCAAATTGTGTGATGTTATTTGAAGTGATGTTTATGGACCCCTTTAGGCCAGCATTAAGCTCCAAAGAACAGCTTATAAAAGCTTTTAGAACATTGAAAATTCAGCTTTAGCATCCAAAAAACACAAAAAAAATCAGGCAAAAAAAGATAACCAGAAAAATACAATCAAAAATTAAAAGAATTGGCAGGTTGAAGGGTTGTAGATGGCTGGAGCATGGGTCGGTATTGGATGGCCCATCCCGGGGTTCGAGACTCTGTGGCAAGTCATTAGGAACGTGGGAGTGTTGGTCCTAGTTGCTTTGGATTTTAGCTTGGTGGGCAGTTGTAAGCAGCTTCCACTCCCATTTTATCTTCTAACTGTATAATTCGGCCCTTTTATTTTTAGTATCCTGCCCCTTTTTTTTGTTTTGTTTTCTGTGTTCCTAATATGTAAGTTAGTGATTATTGGATAAAAAGTGGTAGCTGTGTTCTTGGATTTAACCTTGTGCCGTCCATTTCATCAATTTCAAACCTGTTTAAAAAGAGTGATTATGGTAATATGATTAAGTTGGTTGTTAAGAAGCTATGGTTTCTATGCTTGAATCTGGCTTTTTAGATCATAATGAAAGTAGTTAGGTATCTAATTCCCAATAACCTCCAAAACATTGTCCCCTTGAGCTTGGACAATCAAATAAAATCTGTTGCAAAACCTGGACCGTGTTTGGTTTACGAGAATAATCACAGTCTGTCAAATTTGTGTTCTTATTGCTTGGCTTGTGTTGCTTCAAACTTCATTAGGTTCCTAATTATTTTTATTACTTCTCTTAGTCATGAAACGTGCAAGTCACCATGCGTGTGGTAAGCAAGTCCAAGATCACCATTTGGCTCCTCCCCCATTTTTCTTGTAACCTGTTAAGCATTTTCAATCAAAAACTCATCAAATCTTTTCCAACAAGTGATTAGCTTCCTGTTAGATTCTGACTCACAGTTAAGGTCTAACATACCATAATAGGTGAGAAATTCGAAAAAATCAAAGTTCAACCAAGTCCAACCTTGTGCAGTTTTTCCATAAAAAGCCAAAAAACCTCCACTAATGCAAAGTTTTTGAATAAAATGTTGTTTGGAAGTTTTGTGGTAGGCTTTAATCTTTGATTGTGAACCCTTGTTGGCTCTTGGGTTTGACTAATTTTGTTGCTCCAGCTTGTTAGGTAGCCTGTAGTTTTTTATAATTTTTTGATTTCTTGTTAACTGCTTATTTGGTCCTTAGAAATTAAGCTCTTTTTTCCCATAGTGCCCTGTATCCAGTTTCTTACCTAAGTTTCTCACAAAGCTTCGTAGATTATTATGCGTAGCTTGCTTGCACTCAGA
>LBNU01032380.1:61529-73362 GCA_014162995.1 Artemisia annua | reverse complement strand
TTCACAGATTTCAGTAATCATTTGTAGTGTTTGTCTATCATTTTAATTCATAATCTTGTAGTTTAATTTAAATCAATCTCACTTTCCCATCATCGTTTCATAAATCACTTGATCTCAAAACTGTTTTCGATACAATTCACTCCTCGTCGGGATTTAAACGACCCGGGGAATTCCTAGACTCTCCTTGGTGCATTGAGCCTTTTATAGTTTGACTTTAGTTGACCAATTCTTTGGTTGACTTTTGTTGACTGTTTCTGGGCCAATCAAAATTTGGCGCCGCTGCCGGGGAGGCGTGTCGCGTGTCTTGAACGTTTTGTAGTATCGTATTTTTGAAACACAACTTGTGTATATCATCTATCCCTTGTATATTTACCGTATATATCGTATTTTCATCTTTCAAAAACATAAAAAACACAAAAATATTTTCTCTTTGTTTCTAATATATATATAAGAAAAAAAAAAGAATACTTGTCACCAAGTATTCATCAAAAATACCATAAAAAATAAATAATATACATCCTCCGTCTTCCGTTGAAGGAGGGCGGTTGTAAACCATTCCCACATAATAACAAAAGAAAAATGATCGTGAGTCAATCATTGCCCGATTAGCTTTTATAGCAAAAAGGTTTCGGTTGGTTTATCGGTTAACTAAAAGAAAGAAAACAAAAGAAAATTAGATAAATAAAAAGATTTCAAGTTTTCTCTCCTCATTGGTTTTGTTTTTCTAGTGCATGCGCACTCGTTCTTCCAGGTCTACGAGCCCATTTCGTGAGCTTGTTAAGATTCCTCGAAGACGACGTAGACGTTCTGCACCCGCAGTCGAATCCGAGATTCGTACTGTTTCTACCACTTCTGTCGTCATGGCAGATCTTCCTATGAGTGAGCTTCTCCAAGCACCCATCGATGGGTACGGAGATGCCATTGTTGTTCCAGCCATCGTGGCTGATAGTTTTGAGCTCAAGACCGGGTTACTGAATCTTGTGACCCAGAGTCAATTTTTTGGTTTTGAGCGGGACGATCCTCATGCTCATATTCGATGGTTTAACAAGATCACATCTACCATCAAATACAAGAATGTCCCATCTGAAGCAATCAAACTTCTTCTCTTTCCATTCTCCCTTGAGGGACAAGCCCGGATTTGGCTTGAAAAACAACCCCCTCATTCTATCGAAACATGGGAGGATTTAGTCAAGAAATTTGTGAATGAATTCTATCCTCCTTCCAAGACCACGAGTCTTAAAAATGAGATCATCAAGTTCACTCAGAAATTTGATGAATCATTTAGTGAGTCGTGGGATCGTTTTAAGGAATTGCTTCGCAAATGTCCTCACCATGGTTTTTCTGAGTTGATGCAACTCGATACTTTCTACAATGGTGTGAGCCAAGCTGATCAGGATTCTCTTAATGCCTCCGCGGGAGGTAATTTCCTGAGTAAAACAACAAAAGAAGCTTTAGCGATCATCGAGAACAAATCTAAGGTCCGCACTACACGAAGCAAACCGGTTGTTTCCCAAGTGAGTGTTGGTCCTTCTTCTTCATCGCCCGTGAGTCAGTCTAGCACCGATGCTAAGATTGACAAACTCACGGAAGCCATTCAAGCTTTGGTTCTCTCCAACCAAAAGAAAGTCTCTTTTCCACAAACTTCTTCTCCTGCTGAAGTTAAAAAAGTGGAAGTCTGTGTTACCTGTGGTGGCCCCCACGCATATTACAATTGTATGGCCACCGATGGTAACCCCTTTGAAGCTAATGCGATAGCTGGTCCTTCCAATCATGGAAGTAACCAATTTCGTCCGCCGATGGACCCGAACTATCGTCCCAACCACTACCCTGGACCTCCCGGTTTTAATCAAAATCAAAATGTTCAAAACCGTAACCAAAATTTCCAGAACCAAAACCGAACGAACCAAGGTTATCAAAACCAAGGTAATTTCAATCAAGGTCATGGTTACCACAATCAGAACCAAGGGTTTCAAAATCAAGGTTTCCAAAACCAAGGAAACTTTAACCGAAACCAAGGTCAGGGTCATTCCAATCAAGGGAATTTTCATGGAAATAATCAAAATCAAGGAAATTTTCAGAACCAAGGTCCAAACAACCGAGGTCAAAATTTTCCTACTCAAACTCAAGCTATTGTTCCTACCGGACCGTCATCTGATGAGTTGTTGAAACAATTCATGAAATCCCAAGAGGAAATGAATCGGTTATTGGTCAGCCAGATTTCTGAGATCAAGAAGTCTTTAAATGATCGACCCTCGGGCTCAGGACAACTTCCGAGCAACACGATCGCTAACCCGAGGGGCGATGCTAAGGCGATCACAACCAGGAGTGGTGCTTCATATGATGAACCCGCGATTCCTACTACCTCTTCTTCCTCTCCTCCAAAGGTAGTGGAACGCGAGCCTGAGGCGACAAAGGACAAAGTGCAAGTTACAAGCCCACAAAGTACAGCACACGTCCATCCTCAGGTTGTACCAAAAACAAAGCCAAAGCCGGGAGTCGTCTTTGAACCTCCAGTAACTCCGGCTGAGGACCCTAAATCCAAAACTTCTATTCCTTACCCATCACGCTTGAATGAACAAAAGCTCCGAGAAAAAGCAAGTCATCAAATGGATAAATTCTTTCAGATTTTCCAAGAATTACACTTTGACATAAGCTTCTCGGATGCTATCCTTCTGATGCCCAAGTTTGCATCCACACTCAAACACTTGTTAAGTAACAAAGAAAAGTTGTTTGAAATGGCAAAAACTCCGCTTAACGAGAACTGCTCAGCAGTTTTGTTAAAGAAGCTTCCCGAAAAGCTTGGAGACCCTGGGAAATTTCTCTTACCTTGTGTATTTCCAGGGATGGTTGAATGCTTTGCCTTGGCCGATCTTGGCGCAAGCATTAACCTGATGCCTTATTCAGTGTGGAGAAGACTTTCTCTTCCGGAACTCACTCCTACATGCATGACTTTAGAGCTTGCAGATCGTTCGATTTCTCGTCCTCTTGGCATTGCTGAGGACGTATTCGTGAAAGTAGGAAAGTTCCAATTCCCAGCTGACTTTGTGGTTGTCGATTTCGATGCTGACCCACGGGTTCCTCTAATTGTTGGACGAGGATTCCTGAGAACGGGTCGAGCTCTCATTGATGTATTCGAGCAAGAAATCACATTACGTGTGGGTAATGAAGCTATTACCTTTAACCTTGACCAAACTTCGAGGTACTCCTCAAATTATGACTCTGAATCGGTTAACCGAATAGATGTCATTGATGTTGCTTCAGAGGAGTACGCTCAAGAAGTTCTTGGTTACGTTCATAATTCTTCGGGTGGTGATTCCACTCCATCTTCTCATCCTATAATTTCCGACTCTTCCCCTTCTCTCACTCCGTTTGAGGGAAGTGATTTCCTTTTGGAAGAGGTCGAAGCTTTTCTCAAAAGTGATTCAGTTCCAGATGGAATTGATAACAATGAGATTGATCTGGAGGGAGATCTTCTTCTCCTCGAGAAATTGTTGAATCAGGACAATTCTCCTCCCCTCCCTCCCGTAGAACTTCATAATGAGGAAATCAAGTCAGTTGAGAAAACTGAAGAATTTCCCGAGGTCGAACTCAAGGAGTTACCTCCTCATCTCGAGTACGCATTTTTGGAGGGTGATGATAAATTGCCCGTCATAATTGCTAAAGACTTGAGTGTGGAGGAAAAATCTGCTCTCATAAAGGTCTTGAAGTCACACAAGCAAGCAATTGCTTGGAAACTCTCCGACATCAAGGGTATTAACCCTGAATTTTGTACTCACAAGATTTTAATGGAGGATGACTTCAAGCCGGCAGTCCAACATCAGAGACGGGTGAATCCAAAAATTCATGAGGTTATCAAACAAGAGGTTTTAAAACTTCTTGATGCCGGATTGATTTATCCCATCTCGGATAGTCCTTGGGTTAGTCCCATCCACTGCGTTCCAAAAAAGGGTGGCATTACTGTTGTCACGAATGAAGATAACGAGTTGATTCCAACTCGATTGGTTACTGGGTGGCGAGTCTGCATTGACTATCGCAAATTGAATGAAGCCACCCGTAAAGACCATTTTCCTCTACCCTTCATGGACCAAATGCTTGAGAGATTGGCGGGGAATGAGTACTATTGTTTCCTCGACGGTTTCTCGGGTTATTTTCAGATCCCCATTGATCCTCAGGATCAAGAGAAAACCACCTTTACGTGCCCTTATGGAACATTTGCTTATAAACGTATGCCTTTTGGCTTATGTAATGCTCCGGGCACGTTCCAAAGGTGCATGATGGCCATATTTTCCGACATGATCGGGAAAACAATGGAGGTCTTCATGGATGACTTCTCGGTCATTGGGGATTCTTTTCAGACATGTCTCTCCCATTTGGACACTATGTTAAAACGGTGTGAAGACACCAATCTTTGTCTAAATTGGGAGAAGAGCCATTTTATGGTCAAAGAGGGGATTGTCCTCGGCCATAAGATTTCCAAGAACGGGATTGAGGTTGACAGAGCTAAGGTTGATGTCATTGCCAAATTACCTCATCCCACTACCGTCAAAGGTATTAGGAGTTTTTTGGGTCATGCCGGATTTTATCGTAGATTTATTCAAGATTTTTCCAAAATCGCCCGGCCTATGACCCATCTCCTTGAGAAGGATGCTCCTTTTATCTTCTCACCCGAGTGCGTGGAAGCTTTTGAGACATTAAAGAAAAAGCTTACTAAGGCACCGATTCTTGTTGCCCCCGACTGGGACTTGCCATTTGAGCTAATGTGCGATGCAAGTGATTTTGCTATCGGTGCAGTCTTGGGGCAACGCAAGACCAAACATTTTCAGCCAATACACTATGCAAGCAAAACAATGACCGAGGCTCAAACACATTACACCACTACGGAAAAAGAATTATTAGCCGTGGTGTATGCCTTTGAAAAGTTTTGGCCATACTTAATCTTGACCAAATGTGTAGTGTATACGGACCACTCGGCTTTAAAATACCTCTTTGCTAAACAAGATGCAAAGCCGAGATTGCTTCGTTGGGTTCTCCTCCTACAAGAATTTGATATCATTATACGTGATAAAAAAGGAGCTGAAAACCTTGCTGCTGATCATCTATCCCGATTAGAGAACCCACACCAAGATGTTCTCGAGAAAAAGGAAATAAATGAAACATTTCCTCTCGAGACATTAAATGCGGTTGCTTTTCGTGGAGATTCTACTACCCCATGGTTTGCCGATTTTGCAAATTACCATGCGGGTAACTTTGTGGTGAAAGGGATGTCGTCCCAACAGAAGAATAAGTTCTTCAAGGATGTTAAACATTATTTCTGGGACGACCCCTACTTGTTTAAAATCTGTGCCGATCAAGTCATCAAGCGGTGTGTTTATGGGCAGGAAGCCACTGAAATTCTTAAGGCTTGCCATGCTGGACCCACGGGGGGCCACCATAATCCAAATTACACCGCCAAAAAGGTGTTTGATTCCGGTTTCTTTTGGCCCACAATCTATAAGGATGCCCAGGAATTAGTCAAATCCTGTGACGCTTGTCAACGTCATGGAAATATTTCACAAAAGAATGAAATGCCACAGAATGCAATTCAAGTTTGTGAAATTTTTGACGTATGGGGCATCGATTTTATGGGGCCATTTCCGTCATCTCATGGAAACAAGTATATACTCGTGGCTGTTGATTATCTATCAAAATGGGTTGAGGCGAAAGCTTTACCCAGAAATGATGCCCGAGTTGTTGTTAAATTCTTGAAAGCTCTTTTTGCCCGATTCGGAACCCCACGTGCTATAATTAGTGATCGTGGTACGCATTTTTGCAATGACAAATTCGACAAAGTCATGCAAAAGTATGGTGTAACTCACCGTCTCTCCACTGCGTACCACCCTCAGACAAGTGGGCAAGTTGAAGTTTCCAATCGTGGAATTAAAAGAATTTTGGAAAGAACAGTTGGTGAAAATCGTGCATCATGGTCGGAGAAATTAGATGATGCACTCTGGGCTTTCCGTACGGCTTACAAAACACCCATTGGGTGTACGCCTTACAAACTTGTGTACGGGAAAGCGTGCCATCTTCCGGTCGAGCTTGAGCATAAAGCCTATTGGGCCCTCAAGCATGCCAATTTCGACCTCCAAACTGCAGGTGATCACAGGAAAGTTCAAATGAATGAATTGAGTGAACTTCGTGATCAGGCCTATGATATAATGAGCCGTAGCAAGGAGAGTTTGGAAGTGGGTCTGGAGTACACAACCGGACAAGAGGTCACGTAACGAGGCAAGGCCTCGAGTCTAGCTACAAGACTCTTTAATAAAGAAAAGCGCTTCGTGGGAGGCAACCCATGCCTATCTTTGTTTTGTTTGTTTTTATGTTTTATTTGTTTCCGTATGCATGTTTATTGTTATTGTTTGAGATTCATGATTAAACTTGATTGTAAAAATGCTTTATTTTGTTTTTAACTTCGTCTTAATCACATATAAAGGTATTTTGCAAAAGTTAAGTGTAAGGTAAATCTAAATAAGTTTAAAAGAACATATTGAAACATGAATCACAACAATAAATAATAAGCATACATACTTGTAATTGTTAGAGTCAAATGCTTGTATCGAGTCATAATGATTTTCTACAGAATTTCCAGGAATTAAGACATAGGTTTTCCAAGAAATTTTCCGGAAACACAACTAAAACTTTCTGTCAGACCACTCTGACGGCGTCAGGAGTTAATACCTGACGACGTCAGGTGTAGAATTCTGGAATTTATTTGTTGATTAAGTTTTCTAACGGAACTTGTATGTTTGTTAAAATCTCATCTTATAAATTCCAAGAAACCTGTAGAAAATTCATTCCACAAGCATTATATCTTACTTGCTTTCTAGGTTAACGTATATATATATATGAATAATGCCGCCGATTTTACGCGAAGTTTCTTGTAGTATTTCCATTTTAACAGGTTATTTAAGACAAGAAGATGATGCATATACTGGAAGGGAAGATTTGATAGTTCATTTTCTTGGAGGAGGATCTAACCATGTTACTTCACTTGCATAAAGAACGAATCAGGGGAGTATCCGATTTCATTCTTTTAACCTTTTTATCTTTTCAATTCCTTATTTTCGAACATTGGGGACAATGTTCAGCTTAAGTGTAAGGGGGGTAAATAAGGGTAGATTAATGATACCTCATAGGATACCATTATGCTTGATTTTTGATTGTTTGATAGTAATTGTGTAATAAAACTAAGAGAAACACTCCTTAGGGTAATTTTAGCGCAAATTTAAATTTTTTTACATTCAGGAGGTGAACAAACAATTAAAACACTAGATTAACACAAATTAAACCATCTAGCAGTAGTATGGCAAGAAAAAATGAAACTTGAGTCTATACAATTGATCCAAGCTGCAAAACTAGTTATCCAATGGCCTCAAACACAACCTAAGCTTCCAGAAGCACTAACCCACTGGCCATCCACAATTCACTGTGCTCCATGCATTCTCTTTCTTGTTCACTGTTTTTATTTTCATTAATTATTTGTATTTTGAGTATTTTTTTTGAGTTATATGACCTTAAACTGATTCTAATGCTTAATAATGCTTTAGAAGCTTATCAAGTGAGTTTATTTGAGCTTAAGGGACATTCTAAACTACTTTTACACATTTAATTAAACTTGAGGATTTCCACTCAAAATAATGGCTTAAACTGATAATCTCAAGTCACTTTGAATTTGAGCTTAAATAGAGTTTATATATTACTAAAAACACTGACGTACAAGCTTTTAAACTATAAATTACACTTGAAATGGATAAGTTAAACTAAAAACGACACTTAGAATTATAACTAAGGATACCACCCCTCTTCCTTCCTTCTCATTCTTCTTATAGACTGAGACCTCTAGGGTTTGGTTTGACCCTCTCAGTACTTCCCACCACAATCTCGAAGCCTATTGGAGTCTGCTGGCCCAAATTACCGTGACGCCTTTGAAGTACTTTTGGCCGCCAAAAAAGTTTCAACGCCTTCTCTGGTACTTGGGAGAGGTTTGGGTCAATTAATGGCTTCTTTGGAGTTATATGAGGGCTAAGGACAATTGATTATGGTGAAGCTGAGGTGGAGGTTGGAGCTTGCAGTACAGCAGGTATTGCAAGTGGGGGGGGAGATTATTTAAGAGAGGGAGGAGTAATAACAAAACGGGTGTTAGATTTTATGGATTGTGCTTGGGGTTGGCGCTGGTTGGGAGGTTCCGGCCCGCAGGGCAGATGATTTGGGCCACAAAGGAGTTTACTTAAGGGCTTGGGGAGAATTTTAAAATGGGATTGGGTTGGATTTGGTTTATAAATAACAAGGGTCCGTTTGTATTTATAAGCTAAAACCATAAGACCACTTTGTTAATTTTTCTGATTCTCAAGGACTGAAAATGCAAAAAAGCTTCGCCAAGGTTGTTATAAAGGACCAAACTTGCCAACTTTCCAATAACACAAGGGGAACCAAAAATTTCCCATTTCATTTTTTTAAATACCCAAGGACACCATTTTGCAAATTCCCAAAGTTCAGGACCTGATCTTTGCAATTGCCAAATAATTTCATTCAAGGACCTATTTTTGACACACTTAACATATTTTCAAGGCCTAATATAAAAACTCCACATTTTTTGAATTCCAGACTATTTTTGCCAAACTAGAAAGTTTGGGGGAACTAAACTGGCCATCTGCCCAAAACTTTGCTTATTTCATTTGGTTTTTGCATTTTACATTTTAAGACACATAAACACGACCTTTGGGTATTTTCATTTCATTTGATGCATTTTTGCGGTGTTTTTCAGTGTTTTGCGTTTCAGATTTGACCAAAAATGATAAGTGTTTGCGCACTCATCAATCCCCCACACTAAAACTTATTGCTAGTCCCTAAGCATATTTATGAAAACTTGATGGATTTTAAAGTCTATTTACAAAGCCATTCACTTTTCTGGAGTGGTCGATATGTTTAAGTTCAAGTAAGAACCATGGTACACCGATAACGTGTGATTTTGAGCCAAAATCACCAGCTTTTCAAACGGATTTATAAGTCTTTTACCAGAAGCGTTTGCTTCTGGACTAGCCAACTTTAGATAAAACATAGTTATTATCTTTGGTGAGCTGATTACCAATTATGGTTTTCCAACGCCTTTACCACAAGCCATATCTTGCGGGCTAGCCAACTCTTCATTATAAATATGGTGAGTCGATTACATACAATTTTGGGGCAAATTGTCAGCCGTTAACGGATTTGAATATCTTTACCAAGAACCGTTTGCTCTGGATTGCCAATCCTTTTGTCGGTTAGACATTGGCGACTGATTAACCACAAAATTTTGAAAAAGTTGGAAATTTTGAAAAATTTGGCCAAAAAACGGGGTTCTAGATTGATATAATGTGATAAATTACGCTAGAAATTTCCCCCCACACTTAGAATTGAATATTGTCCTTCAATATTCAATGTCCCGCTATTATGCCGAAATCTCTAAACGGAGGCAAAAGACAAATATTCTAAGCTAACTGCTTAAAATTGGATTTTTTCAACTTATTTATATTATCAGCAATCATACATTTTTTTTTCAAGAGTTTAATTACATTCAATTGAAAAAAGCTGCAGGGACGGCACTCCCCCACACTTAGGGTGTTTTAGAAAGTAGAACAGAAAGTCAGAAATATGGGTGAAAAACCCATATGCCTTTGCTTACGTTTTTGTTCACCGAGTCGGCTAGCTTGGACTCGATCCCCGAATTTCAATTTGTCTTAGGGAAAGTTTGGAATTCCGACAAACCTGGATGGTATATCCTTCTCCAAAGTTAATGCTTCAACCGATGCCCATCACTTTGAAATTTGGCCCGGTCATTTTGAAGATAATCGACGGTGCCATAAGGGATTTAAACTTTAGCAATGGGTGAATTTCGGTCCGCGTCCAACGGGGTTTCAATTTTACCCGAGAAGTCTTTAATCTTGGAGTTAAAAAGAAGACTCGTCACCAACGTTGAAAACGCGTTTTTTTGATCTTTTGAGTCCATGGAGGCTTCTTGGTTTTTTCCTTGTAGATTAAAGAGTTTTCATAGGCCGATCACGAAGTTCACTCAATTCATTCATTTGAACTTTTCCGATGATTCACCTGCCAGTTGGGTCGAAATTGGCATGCTTGAGGGCCAATAGGCTTTATTGCTCAAGGCTCGATCGGAAAGATTGGGCACGCTTTCCCGTTTACACCAAGCTTGTAAGCGTAACACCCGATGGGCATTTTGTAAGCCGTACGGGAAGCCCAGAGTTGCATCATTAATTTCTCCGACCACCGATGCACCGATTTCACCAACTGTTCTTTCCAATTCTTTTAATTCCACGATTGAAACTTCAAACTTGGCCCCAACTTGTCTTGAGGGGTGATACGCAGTAAAGAGACGGTGAGGTTACACCATACTTTTGCATGACTTTGTCGATTTGTCATTGCAGAAATGCGTACCACGGATCAACTAATTATAGCACGTTTGGGTTCTGAATCGGGGCAAAAAGAGCTTTCAAGAATTTAACAACAACTCGGGCATCATTTCTGGTAAACTTTCGCCCAACCATTTGCATAGATAATCAACAAGCACGAGTATATACTTGTTCCATGAGATGACGAAATGGCCCATAAAATCGATACCCATACGGGGTCAAATTTCACAACTTGAATTGCATTCTGTGCATTATTCTTTTGTGAATATTTTCCATGACGTGACAAGGTACAGGAATTATGACTAATTCCTGGGGCATTCTTATTTAAGATTGTGGGCCAAAGAAACCGGAATCAACACCTTTTGGGCGGGTAAATTTGGATATTGGTGCCCCCCGTTTGGGGTCCCAGCATGGCAAAGCCTTAAGATTTCAGGGCTTCCTGCCCATAACAAACACCACCGGCTTGATACTTGATCGGCACAGATTTTAACAAGTAGGGTCGGTCCCAAGAAATAATGTTAACATCCTTGAAAAGAACTTAATTTTTCTGTTTGGGACGACAATTCCCTTTTCACACAAAGTTACCCGCAGGTAATTTTGCAAAATCGGCAAACCATTGGGGTGTAGAATCTCCACGAAAAAAGCAACCGCATTTAATGTTCTCGAGGGAAAGTTTCTTATTTCCTTTTTCTCGAGAACATCTTGGTGTGGGTTCTCTAAATCGGGATTAGTGTCAAGCCAGGCAAGGTTTTCAGCTCCTTTTTTATCAGCGTATTAAATGATATCAAAATTCTTGTAGAGGATAACCCAACGGAGCAATCTCGTCTTTGCTCTGGTTTAGCAAAGGAGGGTATTTAAAAGCCGAGTGGTCCGATATACACTACACATTTGGTTCAAGAATTAAGTATGGCCAAAACTTTTCAAAGGCTACACCACGGCTAATAATTCTTTTTTCGTAGTGCGTGTAATTTGTGTTTGAGCCTCATTGTTTTGCTTTGCATAGTGTTATTGGGCTTGAAAATGTTTTGGTCTTGCGTTGCCCCAAGACTTGGCACCGATAAGCAAAATCACTTGCATCGCACATTAGCTCAAATGGGCAAGTCCCAGTCGGGGGCAACAAGAATCGGTGCCTTAGTAGGCTTTTTCTTAATGCTCGAGCTTTCCCGGCACTCGGGTGGAGAAGATAAAAGGAGCATCCTTTCTCAAGGAGATGGGTATAGCCGGGCGACTTTTGGAAAAATCTTGAATAAAATCTACGATGAAAATCCGCATGACCCAAAAACTCCTAATTACCTTTACGTAGTGGGGATGAGATAATTTGGCAATACATTCAACCTTGCTCTTGTCAACCCAATCCCGTTCTGGAATCTTATGGCCGAGGACAAAATCCCTTC
>LBNU01032380.1:2918-55899 GCA_014162995.1 Artemisia annua | reverse complement strand
ACTTGCCACTACACTATACTACATCGGTCAGGTACACTGCCTGGTGGGGATTGCAAGCTTCTCGAGATCCCTCGAGAGGTAAAACACAGTGTGTGTTGCAGTCCCACGCGCATCAGCTAGTCATACAATTTCCTATCCATGAGACGCTCATTAAGATCAAGGTTTCACTTCTAAATGTTATAAAAAATTTTAAATTGGCGCTAAAATTGCCCTAACAAACATTTCTCTTGGTTTTATTACAAATTTACTATCAAACAAAGCAAAACATCAAGCGTAAGTATATTCTCAACGGTGCTTTCATTTACCTCCCTTACACTTAAATCGAACATTGTCCCCAATGTTCAAATAAAAGACGTAAAAGTAAATAAGATGAAAGAATGAAATCAAATACTCCCCTGAATTGTTCGATGTGGATAATGAGGTAACATGGTTAGATCTCCTTTCAAGATAGACGAACGTTCAAAGCTTCCCTTCCGAAATAATAGACGTCTTCTTGTCCAAAATAACCTGTTAACCTGAAAAAGATAAAGGCCAACCTCGCGTAAAATCGGCGGTAAAATCTATATAATAAGATATAATGCTTGTGGAATGAATATATTGCAGAATTCCTGGAGATTATAAGTTAAAGAATTGATAAAACTTTTTATGTTTCCGGAAAAATACAAAACTTTCAAAAATTGCAGAAAATTATAACCTGACGCCGTCAGGTGTTAACCCTGACGCCGTCAGAAAATTCTGACAGAATTCTCATGTTAAGTTTCCGGAAAAAAAAATTCTGGAAAAAACTAGATCTTACTTCCTGGAATTCCTACAAAAATTCATTATGACTCGATACAAGCATCTGACTCAAACAAGTACTAATATGTATGCTAATTTCATTGTTATGATTCATGTTCATTCGTTCTTTATAAATCGATTTAGATTTCCCTTACACTTAGCTTTTGCAAAATACCTTTATATGTAGTTAAGACAAAGTTAAAAACAAAATAAAGCATTTTCACAATTTGGTTGGAAACATGAATCAATAATCAAGAAATATAACTTACATACGGAAACAAATAAACACACAAAAACAAACAAAACATGGGTTGCCTCCTAAGAAGTGCTTTACTTTATTTACGAGTCTTGTAGCTAGACTCAAAGTCACCCTATCCGACATAGGTGAGTTCCGCATCGAGGATATCCTTAGGGCTGATTTTGGTTGGAAGTTTCCTATCGGTGCGTTTAGTGAAGTATGACCTCATAAAATTCTCTCCATCCGGGTCGTATAAAGTTTTCTTAATGTGCCACGATCCATCTCCTTCCTTAGGTGGCTTTTTCCAATCCCATTTGTGCTTATCACCTTCGCTTTTCCACTTATTCATGGCTAGGTTGATTGGCAAAACTCCTAGGAAGTCGGTCATCTTTCTAAAAACTAGGGGATCTTCAAAGGGATCTAGTTCGGTGTCCCTAGCTAAAAGTCGTTCTACCGTTTGTGTTATGTTTACAAATTCTTCTTCTAGGTAGAATGGGCGTTGGGGTCCTATTAAGTCTCCATCTATCCATGGTCCGTATCTAGAGGTCTTCCTATCGGGGGGTTCCTCAATGGTGTCATAGGCATGTTTCTTAACATCATAGACCGACCATGTTTCTCCTTCTCCTACCGTAATCTTAGACTTCTTACAATCAATCATAGCGCTAGCGGTGGCTAAAAATCCTCTTCCTATCAACAAAGGGCATGTGGGGTCACTAACCATACCGAGGACGTGGAAGTCGGCTAGAATTGTCAATTTCCCTATGTGAACTATCACATCCTTCACTACTCCTACCGGGTATGCCACACTTCCGTCCGCTAAGCCTATTATTACTTCGGTTTCTTCTAGCTTTCCTAGTTTGAGGGTGGTGTAGAGAGGTAGGGGAAGTAAGTTGAGGCTAGACCCAAGATCGGCCAATGTGTCATATACTTCCGAGTTACCTATCTTACACGGTAGGACAAATAGACCCGGATCATCTAACTTCTTAGGTAGTTTGTTTCGAACGAAGGCGGTCCCTTTTTCTCCTAATTTGAGCTTCTCTTCATATTTTTCTAATAAAGCGCTATAGTAAGGGGCTCGTTCCAACAAATCAATAACCGGACGTTCAAGGTGTAATTCCTTGAATTCTTCGTCAAGGTCTTGTGTGGGGGGTGTTTCAACTATGCTATCGACCGTCTTGGCATTGGAGGCTTTATTCTCGTGGTATTTTTGGGGGATTTGGGTTTGTTTGAAACACTTGCTCATGGCGTTGACCGAATAGTATTGTGGACAAGAACTAGGAGATGAAACCGAAGAAATGGAGTTAACGTTTAGTTTCGGGTTCTTGACCGTGTCGCTCGGGAGGGCTCCCATCTCTCGGTCATTGAGAATCTTCAACAAAGAATCGATTTTATCGGTCATCTCGCTTTGCTTTTGTTTGAACTCGGATTCAAACTTGGATATACGAGCTTCTTGAGACGCCATAAATTTCGACATCAGTCCTTCAAAGTTGTTGGTACTACCATAGTTTTTGGAATGATTGTTCTTGAAGGTACGGTTTGAGGAATTACCGTTGGGTTGAAACCGGTTAGGTGGGTTGGAAGAATTGTTTTGGGGTGCGTTTTGATTTGACTTCCACATAAGGTTGGGGTGATTTTTCCATGAGGGGTTATATGAATCTCCATAAGGGTTTGGCTCGGGTTTGAAAGTGTACCACTTATCTCCCGCTCCGTCGGTACGCGTCGATGCGCAGTCCGCAAAAGCTTGTTCGGGGAGTTCCATGCAATCACGAGTGTCATGGGGACCACTACATAATTCGCACGAAGAAGTGATTTTGTTCACTTGGCTGGAAGGTTTAAGAGCTTCGTAGGATTTCATGAGAAACTTGACTTGGTCTTCAAGTTCTATGATCCTACGGTCGGAAGTGCTTGAATTATTTGAAGGCAAAGATATTGCCTTGACCGTTTTATTCAAATCACGGGGATCATTCCAACTTTTGTTGTCATATAGAGCAAGATCTTCTAGGAGATCCCATGATTGTTCCNGCTTGTTCGGGGAGTTCCATGCAATCACGAGTGTCATGGGGACCACTACATAATTCGCACGAAGAAGTGATTTTGTTCACTTGGCTGGAAGGTTTAAGAGCTTCGTAGGATTTCATGAGAAACTTGACTTGGTCTTCAAGTTCTATGATCCTACGGTCGGAAGTGCTTGAATTATTTGAAGGCAAAGATATTGCCTTGACCGTTTTATTCAAATCACGGGGATCATTCCAACTTTTGTTGTCATATAGAGCAAGATCTTCTAGGAGATCCCATGATTGTTCCGCACTTAGATTATGTAGCTTACCACCGGCCGCTTGTTCAATGGTTTGCCTCGTGTGGAGATTGATGTGGTCATAGAAGATTTGGACTTGGAGCCAAAGGTCTATGCCATGATGAGGGACTTTTTGGAGTAAGTCCTTGAATCGAGTCCATGCCTCGTAAAGGGTTTCGCCTTGGCGTTGTTGGAACGCCAATATATCATTACTTAGCTTGGTAGTTCTCCCCGGTGGGAAAAATTGAGCAAGGAAACGAGTTGTGAGATCGTCCCAAGAGGTGATGGATCCTGCGGGAAGTCGCTCAAGCCATTGACTAGCTTGGTCCCGTAGAGAGAATTGGAAGAGACGCAACCGGGTTGTCTCTCGAGTTGCAACATCAAGGTCTATAGAATCTACGATTTTGAGGAAATCCTTGAGATGTTGGTTTGGATCTTCGGAAAGAAGTCCATGGAATGCGCATCCGCTTTGCACCAACCGGATGGTGTCGGATCGCAAGGGAGTGACATTGGCTCCTTGAGTGAGCTCATTGGTGTTTCGATAGCCAAGGTGGCTAGGTCAGGAATACTCTCCTAAGGTGCGGGGTCTAGGAGGTTGGTTTGGTTGAATTGGGTTGTTGGGATCAAGGATGTTACCACCTTCCATGATGGCGGATGGTAAAGATTACGAACAAAAACACAAAGAAAAAGATAGACTAAAGAAATCCTAGAAAAAGAAAATAAAAATCTCACTAGAAAGGATTCTAGTGAGTAGACCTAAAGAAATAAAAATTCTACCTAAACAATAACTATTCCCCGGCAGCGGCGCCAAAAACTTGATGCGTGGTTTTGTGACCTTACAACAGGTTTTACCTCTCGAGGGATCTCAAGAGGCTTACAACCCCACCAGGCAGTGTACCTGACCGATGTAGTATAGGATAGTGGTAAGTACGGGGGATTGATCGTTCTCTCACAGGGAATAGTGTTCGTTAGGATAGAAAAGCTACTCTAATAGGTCTAAGGGTGGAAGGAAGATTCTTTTTGTATTTTTATATTTTTTTGAAAGCAATTAAAATCTCGGTTTTTAGAGGAAGGGCGGAATTAGTTGCTAGTCAACTAACCCAAGTTTACTACTTATGCAAATTAAAATAAAATAAATATCTAAACTATTGTGGTTGTGAAAACAATATGGAGAAAATTGTGTTTACTTAGATTTCATTACTCCCTAACTATCTTTTACCGGTTAATTGATATGTGTGTTACTTGTGTGGATGAAGGGTGTATTCCTAATAACTCATGGAGTGGCATACATATCTCTCCAATTCTATGAGCTCTTATCTCGCCCTATGCCATGCACGGCACAACCATAGGGGTTGTAAACAGTGGCTCATGCGTTAAATACTACCTTAATAGCCTAGTATGCCTTGGCTACATGTTTCCCAAGACGTTCAAGCACGTTACCATAAAGGAGGTTGGCCAGTTTTCTTGAGCCTAACATCGATGAAACAATCATCCCAACAAACAACAACACACACCAATCAACCAATAATTAATAGTTAGGTTTCATTAGATCTAAGCAAACACTAGAGAATTTAGCTACTCATGTTAATTGAAA
Organism: Artemisia annua; assembly: GCA_014162995.1. Lineage (NCBI taxonomy): Eukaryota > Viridiplantae > Streptophyta > Magnoliopsida > Asterales > Asteraceae > Artemisia > Artemisia annua. The sequence continues at coordinate 50,997 of LBNU01032380.1, read as the reverse complement.
GACAAGCAAGATAGATAGACAACCAACACATAGACATATTGATTGAATTAAAGTGAAGACTTATCTTTAATTAAGCACTAGGGTTCCAAGGGTTGGAAACCCTAAAAGTCACATAAAATTCGTCTTTAGGGTTTTCCCTAAAAGTTCTCCACAAAGTTCCACACATAATGAATGAAAATTAGAAAACTATATATAGACTTTACACTCTGACGGCGTCAGGTTATAAGGGCTGACGCCGTCAGCTCGCCGCCATTAGGTTTCTCGGATGGCCTAGATCCACTTCTGATGCCGTCACCTTATAAGTCCTTCTGGGCCGTCACTCTTTAACTTTACTCCTGACGGCCTACTTTTCCTAACACCTGACGGCGTCAGGTGTTAAATCCAAAATTTTCTCTGGCCCGTCATTTGAAAATTGGATTCCACTCTTTTGTCAAGGCTTTCTGACGGCGTCACCTTGTGACTTCTGAGGCCGTCTGGTTGTAAATCTTCATCTTTTGAGACTTTGTCGTTTTCTTCACTTCTATGCTCCAAAAACGTCCGAATATGCATGTTTTCCAGAATTCCTCTCAAAAGTACCTAAAATGACAAAAGGAACGATTTAGGGCAATATTTGATCACATTTATACGAATTAGGGATTAAATGACCCCCTAAAAGCGTAACACTTTTTGTCTCATCAGTTATACTTAACCCATGTGTTTGATTTATTAAAATCGGTAAAACTAGTATTACAAATTTAAAGCTTTCCTTACATATTAACAAGCATTGGAAAGGGGAAAAGATCCAATACACATTGACCAGTTTTGTTTGGGCTTTTATGGTAATTTTTACTTTTTGTTGATTTTTTTTCATGTTTTATGTTGTTTTTTCCTGTCATATTTAATAGATATGGATATTCGAGGCCATCCCAGCTACACGTGTCTATGCCTTCAAATAGTCACCAGATACAATTCCGAGGGCTGTGGCTTGGAGAGTATTACAACCGTTGAGTTAGTTGAGATGTTGTACTTTGTTGGACGAGGATAAATTCCCCCCCTGAGACCCTTACACCTGACACAACGTGGTGGAAGAGCACTTTGGAGTATTTTGAAGATAAAGCAGTAAGTGAGGAACTGCAGATCAAAAAAGACAGCCCAAGTGAGCAGAACAAGAAGAAGAAGAAGAAGAAGAAGAAGAAGAAGAAGAAGAAGAAGAAGAAGAAGAAGAAGAAGAAGAAGAGATGCATCACAAGCATCACTTCAGGACCCTGCATATGACCAGTTGATGACGACAATCACTACGTTGATGGGCACCATTAGTACTTTCAATAAGACTGTTTCGAGTTTACAGGGTACTATTGGTACTTTTGAGTCTCGATTGCTTGCGGTGAAGGTATGTTATTTGTTAATGTAGTTCATTAGTAATTTGTAATTTGTTATTAATAATTTGTTATTTAATGATTTGTAGAGTGATGCACGTGTTAGTACTCTCATTGAGACCGTTTCTAGTTTACAGAGTACTATTGGTACTTTAGAGTCTTGATTGCTTGTGTTTGAGGTATTTTACTTGTTGATGCTAGTTAGTTGGTTTTGTTATTATTATTATTATTATTATTATTATTATTATTATTATTATTATTATTATTATTATTATTATTATTATTATTATTATTATTATTATTATTATTATTATTATTATTATTATTATTATTATTATTATTATTATTATTTTTATTATTATTATTATTCGTTTTTAATTAATAATTTGTTATTTAATGATTTCTAGGATGATGCATGTGACAATGTAGTTCTGTCGGCTGGAGACATACCAGCATACACTTCACCAGTACCGTCACCGACGCCGCCTGCACAAAAATCTCTCCCGTTGGCTAACCGACGCAAATTACGAGCTAGACACACTCCATTGAGGTTTAAGTCACCGATGACAACTTATTAACGAGCAAAACGTGTGTGTTCGACCATACCACTACCAGCTTCCACTACTACGCCCCCGATTATGAGTACATTGGTACCCATGACAACGACACCATGTGTGACTATTACCGAGGTATATATTAATAAACAATTTGTTTAATCGTTGACTTTATTATATATACTAAATTACTAATGGTCTTTAATTTGTATAAACAAAAGCCATTGAAGGATACCATACATACACATTTAGATACTTTAGATGTAGTGGCTCAAGAGAATGAATAAACGGAAGAAGATTTGTAATTCATAAGAAAGGAGAAAAGTGACAAGACAAACTTTGATTTGCTGGATTTGAGCAAGATTGAAAGGAAAAAATATCCCATCTATATTCAATTAGAGAAGAATAAGACGGAGTGTTAGCTTGATTGCTTACGTAAAGGAATTATATGTGAAACTGTATTTTGGGATATTCTTTACCCAGAGGATGTAGAGAACGTGATGCTTGAAGGATATGTAAGTACGGAGTACAATTTTTGTTTCTTATAAATTTACAAAAGTATCTACAAGTGTTAATTATTATATTATTTACTCAGCACATCAATGCCTTTACCGAATATGGTATCAGTCGTGGATGTGTTTCAAGCAACGATAGATGGGACCAATCCGTTGTATCAATCATGGGACAATATCTCACAAGTAAGTTATGTTTTTAATATAAAGGCGTGTTTTCAGCTTCTAGGGTGTTTAGACACATTTCACATAAATGGTGTAGCATTTAGGCCGTGTCCTAATACACATTTTTGGGTGCTTGGTGTAGCATTTAGGTTGTGTGTTACAAATTTTTTGGTTTTTGCTGTAACATTTAGGGAGTTTGGTTATTGCTATTGTTGTTTCCTTTTGCTGTTTTTAAGAAATTTTAAGCTGTTTTAAGCAGGTTATTGTTGTTTTTAGGTGTTTTGAGTTGGTTTTTATGTTGTTTTTTTGCTGGTTTTGCTGTTTTAAGCAGTTTTAACCTGTTCTTTTGCTATCATTTGCTGCTTTTAAGCTGTGTTTTATGCTGCTTTTGCCGTTTTTTGCTGTTTTTGCTGTCTTTTCCTCTTTTTTGCTGTTTTAAGCAGTTTTTTGCTGTTTTGAAGCAGTTTTTCGGTGTTTTGAGCAATTTGCTGTATTTAAGCACTTTTTTGATGTTTTTAGGTGTTTTTAGCTATTTTTTTAATTGTTGTTTTAATCTCTTTATGCTGCTTTTGCAGGTTTTTTCCCCATAAATGTCGATAATGAACATTGGGTTGCAGCTTCATGGAATCTTGAGGACTATACCATGACCATTTATGACAATTTGGCAAGCGATTCGAATTACAAAAAAACTTACAGATTTGATGAAGAAATGGAAGCCATTCATATTATAAGACTTGAAAAATATGGATTATTTTAGAAAAAAAAGAACGTTATCCGGCATGCTTTAGGATCGACCTAAAACATGAGATGGACGGGCCTCAGCAAACATCTAAGTATAATACATTAGATTGTGGTGTCATGACATGTATGTTTATTAAGATGCTTACAGAGGGGAAAAGTATCGATATTGATCAATTTGGTGATGATGTTGGATTAAGATGTCAAGAGTTTAGAGCTAAGATGGCGTTGATGTTCTATGATACTAGGTGTGAGAGATGTAACACCCCAAACTCGGATATGGCAGCTAAACATAGTCAGGGGTTTACTCAAAGGGTAAACAGTCACATTTATAGTCAACGACCTTAACACGGGATGTTTATAAATGTTTTAAAGCATATCATTCGAGTTTACAAACCATTTAGAGTACAAAGACTCTTTATCAAAGTAGCAGCAGAAAACTAAATAGAGTTTGCAGCGGAAATAACAAAGTTTTGCAGCGGAAGTAACAAAAGACACACAAAAGGTTTTACGAATGATATGGAAATAAAGATAGTAAAGAGATATATAAGCTGCCAAGATAGATAGCCTCCTTTAGTCCTAGCCAATCCAAAATGCCCCAAATAGTATGCTCCAAAAGCTAATTATTAGTAGTACCTGAAATACATACTTAAAAGTCAACACAAAGGTTGAGTGTAATCCATAAGTTTAATAAATAAAGTTGAGCACAAGATTTTAATCAGGAGATATAAGCAACATATGCAAATACCGGGTAATCAAAGGTAACCAACAATATATAGAGGCATCCCTGTGCATATAATATTGTAATGATAATGCTAAGTTCATGACACACAAAACGTTAACCAACATCATAAATTGACAATAACCGCGAAATTTCATAATATAATAATGCCCCCAAGGCCGGGTACTTGCCATATACCCAGCAAAATCGAATATAGTACACCACAAATTGCTTATCAAGCAAAAGGAGTGGGAGGGTCAATTCCTATAGGCCTATATCCCTATATTCGCGCTCACTCGCAAGTGACTAATGGTTCATAATCGGAGGATCTTGCAATGGCAAGGTAAGCTACTTAGCACATCGACAGGAAAGCATACCAATCAGGAAAAGCATACCAAAAACACTTGTGCTCAGAAAACATTTAAAAGCATGTATCTCACCCCAAGGGTTTATAAACAATTAAAAAGATTAAAAGTAGGGCTATGAATCATACCTTAACTGAAGTAAACGAGATATAGTAACCAATCAAATAATGCTTCACAACAAACGAACCTCAGCACGACCTAATCAATTTAAATGACACAACTCAGAAATAATACTCGAATATCTCAATAAGCAATACTTGAATAAAAGGTTTTAGTTCCAGTGGCGTTTGGAAGAAAATAGGTTTTAAAGTCTCGTGTGGAAGGCAAGGAAGATCAAAGGAAGAATAAGTCGGCGAAACAAATGATAACTCGAGAACGACGATTGTGGAATGAAAGAAAGAATAATATCGAACACGAACAAGATACACAAACAAACAAGCAAACGACAACAATAACTAGTTTTGGCTTTACCCCGTTTTCCCAAAATAATGTTGAAAACAATATAAGTTGAAAAGGTTTTCGAATATTTAACAAATCTTAAACGGTTTAAGTTTATAAAAGATTTTACGAAATTTCGACATGACCTGCCCGTTTATACAACATTTTCCCGATTCAATGACTCTTGAATATCCTATTTTATCGCTAAATGTCACAAGTTATTATATAATTGGACACATTATTCGCGTTAATACTAGTTGTTTAGTTTTATCGACCATTTCGTATTATTCGTACCAAATGGTCCATAATGTCCAAATAACCAATACCGTAAATCCAATATGTCCAATCCTTGTCCAACATATATGTATCGTCACACTGATAATCGAAATCCAAGTCCAAGTGTTGCAATCAATCCCTTAACTACATTTATCATTTATTTTTATTGTTTTATAATTATTAATCCACTTTAATAAAATTTAAGCCGAAACCATATCTCGACAACAAATTAATAAATAAGGATGAAATAATTAAATAAACCAATGACAAAATAAATAAATAACCCTCGCCATGACTCCCGTGAGTCACGACTCGACTCAACCCGAGCCAGTGAGACTCTCGGCTTCGAACCAAACCCGAGACCAAACTAACACAAACACAAACACAACTAAACATCACAAATCCATATCCAAACACAAGCAAATCCATCCCAAACTATCCTAAATCCAAGCACAAACAATAAATCCAAATCAAATCTGAGCACCCTACACCTCTCGGTCTAAAACCATTCTCCAAAACGACTAGAACTAACAAATAAACTACCTAGCCACGACTCAACACAAGTTGTGGCTCAACCAATGAGTAAAAAGGGAGGTCGAGGCCTCGGTTTGAGCTACAAACCAAACCAAACGCAACCAAAATTAAACCAACAACAAAAATATACACTCCTCATCATCTCGAGTCGAAACAACAACAATATTAACTAAGAATCCCAAGTCACCGAGTTGACTCGATGAGTCGGTCCGAGTCAAGACCGAGTCGTGCATAAAATGGATAGATCCACACGGTTTTCGAAGTTTAAAACCATTTTTATTAAAAGAAATCAAGTAAAATCAAATTTATTTAAAAAATACGAATTAGGATTTTGAAAACTTTAATCAAAATTAGAGATAGAAGGTGCATGGGGACGCGTGTTATCGTTAGTAAGCCAAAGGGGAGGGTGGTGGTGTCTCGGTGTGGTGGCGCGTGGGAGCGAGTGGTGGTGATTCGGGGTGCGTGGGTGGTACGGGTGTGACGGGGGAGTCCCGATCTATCGATTGGTGAAGTAAAAGTGGGTGGTCGGACTCGGAGTATTTTCCAGTGGCCGGAAACTGCTGGTGTCACAGGAGTTATGAGTTTTCTGGTGGGGTTGGTCGGCCGGCGAGTGCAAGAGAGAGAGAGAGAGAATAAGTGTGTGTGTGTATGTGTGTTTTATTTGTGATAAAATGTAATAAATAAAAAATAAAAGGGTTTAAGTATTAAATGTTTAGGGTGTGAAATGAAAATAAGAGAAATGAGGGTGGGAAATGAAACGAAAGGGTGGAGGGACCAAAGTTGTCAACGAGTGATACTTCCCGTGAAAACGGTTCGGGAGTCATATGACATAGCAAACGGACTCGAAAAATTACGAAACTTGCGCCATTGTTCACGAAATCATTTATCCAATAAAATCAAGTATAAACTTTAGAGTTTTTCTCAAACTCAATTTAATTCAATATATTTAGCAAATGCAATACGATTCGAGTTTTCTATATTGTGCTGGGTCAATCAAGGAATAAAGTTCTCGTTTCCAAACGTATCTCACGTTTTCAAGCCTAAATAACATGCAATTAATGTTTTAAAATCTCAGGTACGTAAAATAAAATATTTGGCTAGAAATAGGTTTATGAAAAGTACCGAGTGTTACATCATATACATCATATTTGGAAATCCGTCCCGGATTTCAGTTTAAGTCTCCAGTCCCGGATTTAAAAAGGTTTAGGTACTTGCATTTGAACTCGTCCTTGCGTTCCCAAGTGTACTCAGGTCCTCTCTTGGAATTCCAACGAACTTCGACAAGAGGGATATGACTCTTCTTCATTCGTTTAACCTCATGATCCATAATCTCAATAGGCTCTTCAACAAAATGCAACTGCTCATGAATCTCAATCTTCTCAAGCAGAATCACTGCGGTCTCATTGGTTAAACACTTCTTCAAGTTCGACACATGGAAAAGGGTGAACTCTACTGAGCTTGGGTGGTAAGTCTAGCTTATAAGCCACGGAACCAATCCTGTCCAAAATCTTGAACGGTCCAATATATTGAAGGTTTAGCTTTCCTCTCTTACCAAATCTGATCACACCTTTTCATGGAGATACTTTCAACATAACTTTATCCCAAACCTGAAACTCCAGGGGTTTACGCCTCACATTCACGTAACTCTTCTGACGGTCACGAGCAATTTTCAATCGGTCCTTAATCTGCGCAATCTTCTCAGTCATCTCACGGACCAAGTCTGGACAAATAAGCTGAGCTTCTCCCATTTCATCCCAGCAAATATGTGAATGATGCAGGTTTTACCGACCAGGTTTTAATATTTATAATAGTCTCATTTACCTAAGGTCTACCTAATGCACTAACGGGCAGTGTACCCGGTCGTGTGAGATATAGCTAGTTGGTAAAGCCGAGGTCGTCCCAAGAGCTAAGTGTATGGAAATTATCTAAGTTTAGTGTCACGTTTAAAAGGGGGGTTTATGATTGAAAGATTTATAAACTAATAAAAGTAAATCACAATGCAAGTAAATAAACGGAAGAGAATCAATAGAGAGAGATAGTGCTAACCTAATTACTACTCTTGTTATTTTTATGATTAGTTTTCTATGAGTGCATCCTATCATATCGTCTGGGGATTAAATTCATTTCGGATCATAGGGTTAAATCACCTAGATCTATCTTACACCTTGTGCTATCCAAAACTATTGTAAAGCCGTGGGTTCATCGGTACAAAGATGTAAGAGTCATTAAGTGCCTCTACTAACATGCACTAGTACAGAAGGCCTATCGTCACACATGGTCAATTTTAAACGGTCACACTGTAACATATTTACGTGACTAAATGTATGAAAATAAAATAAACAGCCACACTCGATCCGACTTGTGTGACCATTTCGGAAGATATATGTCACACATTTGTGTATTTATGTGACTAGAGGGTAACTAGTAAATATTTTACGATCATTTAGTCACGTTTAATTTGGGACGTGTGATCGATACAAATCAGCTTTAAGCATTAGTCACACTACAAATATACATATGTGACAAATATATGTTACACAATTGAAGAGTGTGACCAAAATAGATATATGGTCACATGAAGTAATTGTGTATGTGGCTAAATTATATAGTCAAGTTTGTCACACATTATTTAAACATGACTGCTATTCTTTGCTAAATACTTAGCCACATATGAATTTGAAATGTGTGACAACTGAAAAGTAAGTTTGAAACGTTAGTCACGATATGCATTTAAAAGTGACAAATATATGTCACACACTTGAAGAGTGTGTCCAAATGTTGTATATGGTCACACGAAACCATAGAAACATGATTAAGTGTAACGAAAATTCGATACATATGGTCACGTAAGTTAATATGTGTGTCTAAAGTTTAGTGTGTGTTTGCTTGCCAAATCCTAATGTGTATAGTCACATTTAATTGAAGCAAGATCATGTGACTATAGGCTTTACAATAGTCACACCATATCACAAATGCGTATCTAAATGATGTTTATGACCACATTATAAGGGTATTATATGTGACCAATACATTCAAAATAGTCACATTGTGAAATATTCATGTGACTATTATTTATAGCAAAATGTGAACTCAGTTATCATTAACCTTGCTATTAGTCACATTGAGTGTTTGTGTGACTAAATTCAAGATATTATATATGATCACATGAAGTATTTATTTAGGTATAACTAGATGTTGGGATCATTGTGCATATGTTATGGCTTGTATTTTCTTTGTTTCTAGACTAACATTGTGCAGGAAAAGCAAAGAAAAAGTTGTTTGTATTGGAATTTGGGTGAATGCTAGTAACTCAGAACTTAATGCTGCTAGGCAGAACTTAATGCTGCTAGGCAGAACTTAATGCTGCTATCCCGTTAGTGAGCCCTCACGTGCGTTGCACGTGAGGGTATTTTTGTCATTTCACTGTTCCCGACTTTAACACATTTCAGCTACCTCACTTTCACGAAAATCGATGAGGATATTTTTTGCAAATAACAAAACCGAGTCTTGTTTAACACACATAAACGCTCTATCTTCTTTCAACCCAATATCTCAAACAATACAATCGGTGCTTAGCAGTCGTGATTCTTCAGAAAACACACATACCAGGTAACCACAGTTACTTATTTTTACTTCATTCAAACGGTATTTGCATTTTTTTGTAACCTTAATCGTTAATGCAGTAACCATGTTTGGTAATCAATTTATTTGCGCTATGGACAATCCTGATCAACATATTTTGGATGAGTTTGTAAGTTAACACCATTATTGACAAGCTGTTATTTCTCTAAGAAACTAGTTTAATTAGTATTTAATTCACAATGGTTAAAAATTAATTTTCATATACAGGAACTGCATGATAATTATGTTCTAGGAGGTTCCTATCATGCCAATGGTTTTATTTTCATAGTTAACTGTGGGGGGGGGGGTAGATGGAAAGTTGGTGTAAGGAGAGTCTCATAATTTAAGTGTGTTGTTGAGGGAGTAAGGTGGAATGATTTTGTCATTCAAAACATCTCCTATTCTGATGTTGAGTACATTCATTTTGTTGAAGAGGGTGAGGATGTGTTTTATGTAACTTGCTATAGTGAGGATGGTTTGGAGTTTCACAATTATGAACCCGAGAGTGCCCCNGTGGTGTAAGGAGAGTCTCATAATTTAAGTGTGTTGTTGAGGGAGTAAGGTGGAATGATTTTGTTCATTCAAAACATCTCCTATTCTGATGTTGAGTACATTCATTTTGTTGAAGAGGGTGAGGATGTGTTTTATGTAACTTGCTATAGTGAGGATGGTTTGGAGTTTCACAATTATGAACCCGAGAGTGCCCCATTTTGGAGATGTTTAGTGACTGTGACAGACACATCTCTGCTTATGCAGTCGTTGCAGGAAGACTTTCTGAGATATCTGGATGGTCCAACCCGTACTGATTCGGTCGTGGTTTTCACTAACACGACTGACTACAATGTGATGGTGGACAATGATTATCTCTGTGGTCGATACATCCACTCCTTCTTGTATGGCGGTGGTTGGTTGACACTCGTTCGAGACTTAAATATGAAGGCTGGTCAGTTGATGGTTTTTACTCAGGTTGTCCCGGGCCAGGAATATAATGTGATGTTGTTTGAACCTGATGGAGGGGCCATCACAACTGTGGAGACATACAACACCAATATTGCCATGAATGCCCTGTGTCACCAACCACATTACTATGGTATCTTTTCCTTTATTAGCTTTAACTACATCAAGTATATGATATCTTTGTAACATTTTGGATTATTTGTAACTTACACATTTTGTATTATTAAATTCACATTTTGAAGCCCGACGGATGAACTGGATGTGCAAATGGTCGTTTCACACTGTCCATGACCAAGAAGATAGGGCATTCTACAGACCACTGACTGCATGCTTCTGGAGAGAGGGACGACTTGTAAGTGTCTTGAAAACTTTGATAACTTGTCAAATTGTTATGCTACAATTTCAATGAGATTTCAAACTAAACAACTATCAATCTATAGCAGTTGTAACTTAATATGCAGACTTATCCTTAATAAGCTTAATATGCAGCAATCTATAGCAGTTGTAACTTAGTACTAGCAGCACTGAATTCCATAAACAGACTTATCCTTAATAAGCTTAATATGCAGCAGCAGTAACACACTTGTAGCATTTTCATTTTCATTTGTCTGAGATATTGTGTTTCTGATAGGATGATTGATAGATCATAATGTGTGTTAGAATAACCCCCAAAAAACTAATGCTAAGTGTTGTACATTTTGTAACAGACTATACCATCAAAAATTGTGCACAAGTACAACTTGTATGGGTACTCTGTCATTGTTGTGAAGCCCAAATGATATAGAAAGTGTTCAAAGTACATGAGAAAACAGTGGTGGCACCTGGTCTAGGGAAGGTGAGGAGGAAGGTGCTTATTGTTTCATGCGCTGATTTCAGGGAGTTGAGACAGGAAGCCTGCTTTGGTGCAGCTGCAAGGGTCCGTTTCTTTTTAACCAATGACACAAACAGGTCCCAAAGAGTTTTAAGGTTTGATGTGTGTTGATGGTTTTATTTTTGTTGATGGGTGAAACAATGTTTGAAAGTTTTTGTAAGTTGGATAAACTTTTTTGTAAGTATCTGACATATGATAAACCAAATGGGTTTGTCACTAGACAATGGTATGTAACTAGCTGATGTAGGATGAACCATATGGGTTTATCCATAGACAATGTTATAACTAGTTAATTGGGGATTTAAACCCTTAAGTGTAAATGTTACCGATCCACCGCTGCACTCTCATATCTAGCAGTACAAACCCACCTGCAGTAACGTTTTCTTAGCAGCATAAACTTTTGATTTTTTTTAACAGATCAGAAACTTTTGATTAATATAATACAAAATATATCCCAATTCTTCTTAATGAAAACAACAATCAAAATATTGTAATAATTAATTAGAAAATTTAGCAATGACAAAGTACGGGAATTAAAATTAAGCATATTCCATTAAAACTTGAAATGAAAAATAACAAAATACTGGTAATAAAAGGTACACATTCTAAAAATCTACTAGTCTAAAAGGATTACAACATGTTTATTCATAAAGTCAAATAAAGTAGTACAAAAGGATTACAAGGTTTATTCAAATTACTTCCTAACTAACCTAATACATTTTTTTTATACCCTTCCCTTTTGAACAAACTTTGGGCATTTTTTGTTCCCATGGTTTTATACCCTTATCTTCACAAGTCTTAGCATTGGGCAGGCCTAGCACCTGAACCCTCTCATCAAAAAGCTCTTTGGCAGTCTTTTTTGGAGTTTTAACCTTCCTAGCATCTTCTTTTTTTGTGCCTGATCCAGAATATCCCTTTGTAAAGCAGTCTATCCATGTATTTGGAGGACCTTCAGAACTGCTTGATATGTGAAATGAACTTGAGTCACTGCTGGCAATGTAATGATTTCTGCAAAAGAATAAAAAATATATTAACATTAAAAAAAATATAGTGTAATTGAACTAAAAGATAATGTTGAAAAAGAATGGAATGCACTACAACTCCAATGGACACATTACCTGGTGGATGGTTGGTTTTAGATCATAAAAAAGAATGGAATGCACTAAACCAACATATGTAACCCTTCTCAGTTCCCGCTACAGCTCCTTTTGTCGTTTAAACTCCCTTTGAGCAAAGGCCTGCACCAGGCGCATTTGCTAGATTGTTGAAAAAACAAAAGGAACTGTATGGGAATTGAGAATGGAAAGTTATGTTCAAATTCCAGACTCAAAGTTTTACAAACTCACTTCCTACATATCAAAAATACATCATACATATATAAAAAGCTAACAGAGTGATACAAACAATCTACAAATGTTGGGTAAAGAATAGAGTCTAAGTAACATCACTCATCTTGAATGCGATAATGAAGGAGTGTGGCCTTTCATGAACAATACACACTATATCATTATTGCATTGAAGACGTCTCAATATCAGGGCAGATATATCTAAAGTTGCAGAAAGGTTCCATTGCTTTCTTTTTTGGACACCGTCTAATAACGGTAGTAGAGGTTTTCCAAATTAAGCAATGGAACCGTTCTACAACGTTAGATAGATTTGCCCTAATATTGAGCTTTAAGTTATTAGAAAATAGATTCTTACTATCATTTATATTGCTTCCTTAGATGTGACGAACATACATATTAATTATGTAGATTCTACGACATTAGAGAGCTAATCGTGCATGAATGAAATCATATTAAACTGATATTAACAATGCAATGAACTACCATCCTTTCTACCCTAGCCAACAACAACATATTATTCAGCCTTGAATCTCTAACCTACCAACATGCTGGAAGACGAAGACACTAAATTCAAGCATCGAACCTACAAATTTTACTTGATAGTTGTTTATGTATTTTGACAAAGAGCAAAGATGAATCAACAATGGATGGACAACACCAAAACAAGTTTATGTTCATACTTGAAAGTGGTGTCTGTCCATCCAGCATTGATACTTCTTCCATCTTTGATACTTGGATGTTGTAGCCTAAATATTCGCACACACATCCGCCACTTTTCTTCCTTATAACAGATAGTCAACCTAAGCCTAAGAATAAATAGCTCTAAGGGGGTATACGGGACAAAATAGCTTATTCCCCAAAACATAATAAGCCGATAACCACACAAAATAAGCTAATCCAAACACACCTTAATATCTCTTTTGCTCTAATTATTCGCAAAAACAACACCACATAAATCTAATACATAAACTAACATGTTTCTAACAAATGTAAGACAAAACTGAGAAAGAGAGGATCAAAACCCTAGATCTGTTTACTCGGTCAATTGTAACCGAGGGTGTTATAAATGTGGGAGAGAAAGAGAGTATTATATTGAAGTGTGAAGTGTGTTGTATAAGGAGGATAATGTTTAATTGAGTGAGGTGTGTTGGATAAACTTTAATTTGTATATATTAAAAACTCAAAGTATAAAAAGTACATTAACAGTTTAAAAACTAAAAGTATTAAAGGTGCATTTGTATTTTACTATATTTTGTAATATTATACAAATTTACAATTTATTATATATCATAGACACAAAATTATATGAATGTTTCATCGAAAATGTTGTCCTAAATAATAGTTATGAAATTTTAATAAGATTAACATGTTGTTTTTTAAATTCTACAAAAGAATAATCTAGAAATTTGCAGTTTTTTAGTTTGTTATCCGAGAAAAGTAGGATCGGATCGGATGAGATCTTAAGATCCTATGGTCAAGATCGGGATCCTTTAAGATCTTAAGCTTTCAAAGATCCTATGTAAGATCCAGATCGTTTTTGATTTGCAGTATCGTAAAATCATAAGATCCTAAGATCAGGATCGGGATCCTGAGAACCATGGTAAGATGTACTTGGTGGGGACACTCCTAGGGATATTTGTCACAATAGTATCATGAAATCCACCCAAGTTTTTTTGTCTTAGTTAACAAAACCTACTGCACATGACCCATGACCCATCGATTTATCTGTTAAATTGTGTTTTCGAACACATCTTAAAATTGAAATATAATATAACCTAAGAATTGAATTCGGTTCGACTTCAGCTCAAAAACTTTGATATATTCATAAATAAGTATTGACACTTAGTACACTTACATATTAAAAAAAAACGTATTTTGTATTACTTACCAGCTCGAGAACTCAACAATAACTTGAGTCGAACTTATACAAGGTTGAGCTCAACTCATTAAACATTTTGAGCTCATTTGATAGGCTAAGAATTGAAATATAATATAACCTAAGAATTGAATTCGGTTCGACTTCAGCTAAAAAACCTTGATACATTCTTAAATAAGTATTTACACTTAGTACACTTACATATTAAATATATATNATATATATATATATATATATCACTTACAAGCTCGAGAACTAACAATAACTCGAGTCCAACTTATATAAGGTTTAGCTCAACTCATTAAACATTTCGAGCTCATTTGATAGACTTTCAATCTCTAAAAGTCCAAAGTATCAAAAATTTTAATATAGCGCACCCCATAATTTTCCCCAAAATTTCAATCTCCCGCTCTCAAGATCCCACCCCTTTTTCACCCAAAATCAAAACACTAACACTTACACTAGTCATATCTATCTTCACTCTATTCATATCTTCTCCTTCTCTCTAGAACCGACTCACACCACCGCCACACTTCACCGCCATTTCTTGCCGTCGTTCCACTAACCATCGCTCCTCCACGCCATCAAGACAAGGGAACTGTATGAGAGAGTTTGTTTGCTTCGGTTGTTTGGTTCGAGATAACCACCATCTATCACAGTCAAGCCACCATCACCCTCATCTCACCTATCCTACTCTGTTCATGGGTATGCTCAAACACATATTTAATTGGTATTTTCTTAAATGTGTAATCGAATATAAAACGATCTCTATTGATTTTCGTGGATTATAACTAGCCTAAAACATGTTTTTAATTATAAATTCGTGTGGTGGTAATCATTGCAGGTAGACTTATTAAAGGGAGTCTTGATTGGTTTTCACTCCGGGAGGATGTTGCTGAACAGTTGGAGTTTGCTTATCACAATCGATAAGCAAAATTAAAGATATAACATAACATCTGTTATAACATAACATCTGTTATATAGGAAATTAACTCAAATATGGTTGCTGAACAGTTTGATTTCCGTGGATTAAAACTAGCCTAAAATTAAAGATATAACATAACATCTGTTATATATGAAATTAACTCAAATATGGTTGCTTTTTGTGAAACTGTTTCATTTGTACCAAATGTTAGTGATTTGCTTGCTTGGTAATCTATTTGACATTTATTCGTTCCAGGTTTGGCACTGCAGAACATTTCAACCATCTAGATTATTTGTTGCCCGAGTTGATATGCAAGGGTCTGCCCCGGTATGTTTGTTTTTGATGCTAAACTTATATTTGGGACATCTAATTTTGTCATCTTTTATGTTACCATTAAGCACGTTACTTGTTTCTTGCAGAGGCTACATGCTATTTTCACGGGTGAGGATGATACATGGCATGCCTTGCTAAAAATTCCCTCATCTGGATTTTCTGGCATAGTTCATTTTCGAGGGACTAGAATTAAATTGAGGTGTGGGTACGCTCCATCTCAGTCCCCAAAGCCAACCCATGTATATTTTTACTTTCATGGTTGGCAGATCTTATATTATGCAACATTATTAGTGTCTTGGTTTCTTACAGTTCGTAACATCTGTTTATAGGATGAGTAACGTCAGCAGATAGAGGAAGAAATGGACGATTATTATTCACAGGTAATGGCGTAGTGTATTGTGGATCAAAGGAAGGGAAAACAAAGACGGAGAATCTCCAGATGCTGAGATTAGATAATTGGCAGATAAACTTGTAAATTTAACTGCAAATTCTATTATCATGCTTATATACCAGCAACATTAACTGTGTACTAGCCGTACTAAATTTTAATCCCAACATTTCCCATATTTTTTTTGCAGAAAGAAGCTGATAAAAAGATCAAGTAAGGAACCTTGAATGTTGATGATGGCACTGATGCCTAATGCAGTTGTGTTTGGTAAGGAAAATTGGAGGTTTTGCAAGAGGAGTGGGAAGTGGAGTTACAATATAAGAAGCTATTTTAATCTTCCTCGAAGCAGAAAAGAAACAGATGAGAGACTTGAGTTACATCAAACTCAACTTGATAATAGAGGTGGCGAAGAATCAACATGTTTTAACTTATGGTAGGTTGGCAGAATTTTGATTATATATGACATTACAATTGTATAATATATTTGGGTTCATTTATATACATTTCGAGTTTTAGTCAATTTGAAATACATTTGTATATATATTGCTTCATTTATTTACATTCTGTTTATATTGTATATAGCAGTAGTAACTCTGCCTCCAGCAGCTACTAATTAGTACTAAGACAGTACTAACATTATTGTCACTCTTTGTTTAATCGATGTTGACTAAAATATTAACAAAATGCCACACAAACTAAAAATTCATGTACCATTGACATGAACATTAGTCACACAAAACACACATGGTCTGCCACTTTAAACATGCATATGGGTCACACTTAATTTACATTTTGGCGCACTGTTTGCTTATTGTATGGACTAAATACCCAAACAACATGGTTTTGTTGACTAATATACAAAAAGCCACACAAACATAAACTCATGTGCGCCATTGGATGATCAATAGTCACACAAAATACAAATTTCTTCACTTTAAACAACATATGGTTACACTTATTAATGCTTTTGGCCACTGTTTGCTTAATTGTATGTGACTAAATACCCAAAACAAACATGGTTTGTGTAACTAAATATTACAAAAGGCCACACAAACATAAAATTAATGTGGCCATTGGATGATCAATTGTCACACAAAATACAAATTTCTTCACTTTAAACAGCATATGGTCACACTTATTAACGCTTTTGGCCACTGTTTGCTTAATTGTAGGTGATTAAATACCCAAAACAAACATGCGTTGTGTGACTAAATATTACCAAAGGCCACACAAACATAAAATTCATGTGGCCATTTGATGATCAATAGTCACACAAAATATACATTTGTTCACTTTAAAGAGCATATGGTCACACTTATTAACACTTTTGGCCACTTTGTTTTAAATTGTATGTGACTAACTCCAAAAAACAACGCCCATTGTGTGACTAAATCATCACAAACGTCACATTTATTGTATATTCATGTGGCCACAGGCCGGGAAATAGTCACACATAATACACATTTACTAGAAATAATCATCTCAAATGTTACATATATTATATATTTATGTGGCCAAAGGACGAACAATACTTACTCTCAAAAAACATTCGTGTGACTATAAGGTGTTTACGGTCACTGATACTGACTAATCCAACAAAACTTGTGCCTAATTTGTCACACATATTCGGGGTTTTGGTCACTCTTTTTCGATGGAAAAGGCCACGAACTAAAAAATGTGACCATATGCTACCTACGGTGGCAGGACCTATAGTGACACACAACGAAAAAAACGTATGTGACTATATGCATATCGTTACACATTTTTGGCGTGACTGATACAACTTCTGGTACCAGTGATGGACAAGTCTAACGGATGCGGCATGGTCAGATCTTACACCCCTCTAACTCCGTTAAGCGTATAGCATTGGTAGGTGGTCCTAGGGTTAATTTGCACGTGTATGGTGATATTGCTACCACTAAGTCACATCCCTACCGGCTTGCTTCCTAGGGTTAATTCCACAAGCCTCTAAGGAACAACGAACGCTAAACACCACGGGAACTAGAGTGTCCCAAGACTCACCATGAAAGTATTCAAACAATTGACAATAGATGCGTAGAAAACTAAATCAATACAATAACAATTTCATAACTAGACTAACACCAAGAGGTGTTTAGCCACTCATATTCATAGTTGCAGTAAAACAAGATTGTATTTTACAAATGTAAGCATGAATCGAATACAAAACAAAGGAATGAATAAACTTATGATTGGTGTGTGAATCCTCCCTTGGAAATGACTTCAATGAGGCTAGAACTTCGTTCCTCCTGCTCCCTGAGTTTCTCCCAACTTCTGTGTGGTGAAAAGTGATTGAATAAACTCGGAATTAGGGCTGGTATTTATAGGCCCGACTTTGTTACGGCGTAGCTAATTTGGGTTGCTACGCCGTAACCTTTGTAAATATAGGCTACACCGTAGCTTGATCAAGTGCTACGGGCGTAATGTCTTCTTAAGATGCTTTCTTCGGCGTAGTTGCTAGGGTTGCTACGCCGTAACTTCTTCCTTGGCCTCGTTAGTTCTTCTCTGCCTCTAATTGGGACCTATGTCATAGCTGGAGAGTTGCTACTCCGTAATGCCCTTTAGTGGACCTTTACGCCGTAGCCATAGGATGGGCTACGCTGTAGTCTTAATAAATCCTTGCTACAGTGTAGGTAGATGAACCTCTACGCCATAGTGTGAGCAGAATCCATAATTTTCTCGTATTTGCTCTTTAGTCCTTCCATTTCCACGTATGTTCGTTCTTTTACTCATCTTTACCCGGAAACTAAAATAGGAAGAAATAAGAGTATATATTCTTCATATGAATAGAAAAGATGAGCATTTTAGGGGGAATGTAACACTTAAATCATGGGTAAATTTGACGTCATCAGAGAACAACACTTTCGACCATAAAGTTTCTCAAATGGTGCAGCCTTAATACTCGCGTGATAACTGTTGTTGTAGGAAAACTCAATCGAAGGCAAATGGACATCCCATCCATTCCCGAAATCTATCGCACACGCGTGGAGCATATCATCTAAAGTATGAATGGTTCTCTCGCTTTGACCATCGGTCTGTGGATGGTAAGCGCTACTCATATCAAGATGCGAGCCAAACGAATCTTGAAGCGACTACCAAAAATTTGAAGTAATCATGCTGTCTCTGTTGGAGATAATAGACACTGGTGCTCCGTGTCGAGATACTATCTCTTTCACATAGAGCCTAGTCAACTTATCCATACTGTAGTTCTCCCTGATCGGCAAAAAGTGAGCAGATTTCGTCAATCGATCGACTATTACCCAAATAGCATCAAATCCAGTAGAAGTCTTAGGAAGTTTGGTGACAAAGTCCATCGTGATTTGTTCCCATTTCCATTCAGGAATCTCGGGTTGCTGTAGTAGACCAGACGGTTTCTGATGTTTGGCCTTCACCTTGGCACACGTAAGACACCTATGGACGTAATCGGCAATCTCAGCCTTCATATTGGGCCACCAACATAACTTCTTCACATCCTGATACATCTTATCAGATCCTGGGTGAATGGAGTACTTCGACTTATGAGACTCGAGCATAATCAAATCTCTCAGTCCTCCATGTTGGGAATTATTGTAACCAAACTTAAGTCTGGAATTAGTTAAGTCGGGTAGATAGTTAAGTCTGCCAGTACTAAGTTAAGTCTGGCAGACCTAGTTAAGTTTATTTATGTTTTTAGTAAGTTAAGTCTGGTTTTGTTTAGAAGAACAGATATGTTAGGAGATATTATAGGAAATGATATGCACACGGTTAGATATCTTAGGAGAAGATATGTATGCATCCTTTCACACGTTTTGTAGAATTAGGGTTTCCTTAGTATAAAAGGAACCCTATGACATTATGTTCAATGCCAAGTTTTCAAGTTTAATAGAAAATACAAAGTTAGTAATTCTCTGTGTTATTCTTACTGCTTGTGTTAATATTCCGCGTTAACATCAAGTATACATTATCTAGAGCTTCTCATATTGATAGTTTTGATTTATCCAAGGTGTCTATTGTCTTACAAAGGCTACTTAGATACAGAACTTTTGGACCTACAAGTGGTATCAGAGCCTGTAGAGGGACTCTGAGTAAGAGAAACACAGTAACCACAAACAACCACAAAACAATCACTCAAAACCCTAAAAGATGTTTGTTCCTGGTAATGATGTATTCTTAAGCCACCATAGTGATTCTGAAGAATCAAATCATGATGATGCTGCACCAGATAGTGGTAAACCAAAGCAACAACAGCAGATTGTACCTGCAACAACCACTATATCCAATATCAAACTCCCAATTCTCATTAAGGAGGAGTATGATATCTAGGACATGGAGATGGAGCACTATCTAGAATACATTGACAATGATGTATGAAAGTGATTCAGAATGGGAACTCAAAGAAGAGGATCTCTGTTGGCAAGGATGGTACTGTTAGAGTACTTGTACCAGTCTCTGTTTCAGAGATCCATGCTATGGAGAAGGAAAGAAAAGCAAGAACCATCCTACTGATGGCTATACAAAAGGAACATCTGAGAAGATTCCATGGGATGGATGATGCTAAGGAGATTTGGGAAGCAATTCGAATGAGGTTTGGAGGTAATGATAACTCAAAGAAGATGCAGAAGGCTATTCTTAAACAGCAGCTTGAAGTATTCACTGTTTCTAGTTCTGAAGGGTTAGAAAAAAGCTATGACAGGTTCCAACATCTCCTCTCACAGTTGGAAGCTCATGGTTCAAGTGTGCCTAATGAAGATGCAAACCATAAGTTTCTCAGGTCTTTGCCAAATGAATGGTCAACTGTGGCCATGACCATGAGATTGAAAGAAGATGTTGACACTTGGTCAATTGATGATCTGTTTAACAACCTTAGGGTTTTTGAATAGCATATCAAAGGTGGGTCAAAGGCATATTCAAGTGCTGCTAATGTTTCCTTTGTTGGACAAGGCAAAACCTATACCAGCAAAACCTATACCAGCAAAGTTAATTCTGGTAGAATAGACCAAAACTAACGTTAAACGCCAAAGATATAGTGTTTTTGTGTTTATGATTGTGCAGGTATGGATATGGCAAAAACATCATGAAAAGCAACCTAAAAGGCCAAAAAGAGCACGAGATGTGGAAAAGAGTTTGAAAGAGAAGCAAAAGATGAAATCTACTTAGGAAAAGCCCGTGAAGACGAATTATTTCTCAAAGACTCGAGAAAGTACAAGAGATGGTTAATCAAAGCTCAAAGATAATCATGAGAAGAAACTTTCCAAAACCGAGCAAGTGAACGTTTTTACATTTTCGAAGACCTTTGAAATACGAGTCAACTCAAGTCCTCGAAGTTACAAGAGTTACGTTTAGTATTTAAGACGTTTAAAGCTTTGTAATGTAGTTTATGTGTTATTTTCATGACTTGTAAAAGTCTAGGGGGCAAAGCGTACACGAAATGAAACTTGCCATCCCCCTAGCTAGATAAATATGAGGAGATAGCTTCATTTGTAAGTCATTAGACTAGGAATAGTGTAGGTGTAGTTTTAGCTTATTTTTCATGCTCTAGTGTAAGTTTAATCTTCTTCTTTAATTCAAGCTTATTTCATGTCTTATTTCTAGCTTATTTATTTCTTCAATCTTTTCTTTAATCTTTTAAGCTTATTTTAATGCACTCTTAATCTTTTATAAAAGTTTTTATTAATTCTTGTCACCTTTGCATTTTTTATTTTGAAAAATATAAAAAATATGGCTTAGGGCTTGTTTTGTGTCGCGGCTTATTTAGCTTTTATAAGTTTTTTTTTATTTTGTTTTTAAAATTGATTTTCATTAAGATTTTATTTGTTTTGTTTAAAGGAAAAAAAAAAAAATTACGTAAGATTTCATTTACAATATGTAAGATTTCATTTATAAAAGTCAAAGAAGAGCTTGACATATTTGACCATGGTTTTACGAAAATGAATTTTAAATTATCAGTGTAGCAAGTATGGTGTGGTTGTTTGGTTTTGCGAGTATAGAACCTTGGGTAATAGCGAGTATGAAGTGCAAAATTTCTTTGCGAGTATGAGCTGTCCAAATGACTTGCGAGTATGATGGGATCAAATGCATTGCGAGTATGGAGGCAGTCATGTTTGCGAGTATGGGACACCAAAGTATTGCGAGTATGAAAGCTCAACATGTTGCGAGTATGAACTGCCACCTTTTGCGAGTATGAATTATTTTTGGTTGCGAGTATGGTTTGGAGATCTTTGCGAGTTTCATCTTCTTTTTCTTTTCTAGATTTCGTTTCTTGTCCAAGCCGAGCTAGGCTTTTATTTTCCCTCATCGTTTATCGAGTGAGGCTTTTATTTTATTAAATCTAAATGTTATGCTGCTGAAATTTTCTTAAAATCTTTTTAGTGTCGTTTTCTTATTTAAGTCTCGTGTCTTTAGTTTTTAGTTTAAAACTTCTATTACGTTAAATGTTTTACAAGTGTTTTATTTTCTTTATCGCTTTAAATTTTAATATGAGTCTCGAGTAGTTTCTAAAACGTGTTTGCTTAGTAGCTCGAGTTCGTGAGTTAAGTAAGAGTTTAAACGTTTGTGATAAGTAGTCGAAAGATTACTTAGACTGTGAGTTAATTATTCGAAGACGAAATCTTTGAACAATTAATTCACTCTCTTGAGTTAATATCTTTTCAAAAGATTAATTAACAACTAATCTAGAGAAAGGAAAATAATTCGTTGCAAACTTTTACCTCAAGCTTAACGAACTTATTCGAGTCGCTTTGCAAACACATTGTCTTTTAAATTCATTTACCGATTTATTTACTTATCGCTTTCATTTACCGCTTTCTTTAGTCATTTTATTCATGCAACTTTACTTGTTTTCTTATTTCATGTCGTTTTATCGCTTTACTTTATTTTAACTTGTCGTTGTAGTATAAACAAAACAAAAACTTCTTTTAAACCTTTTTCACTACACATAGCTCACGGTCTTGAGTGACGAGATCCATATTCAACCCTCGTTGGGACAACGAACTCGTGGTTTGAGCTTGTACTTTGCTCCCACGACAATCAAGCGACATGAGAGAAAGAGATGTCCTTGCCAGATTTGCTGATAAAGTTAGCTACTCTCTTTTTGCAAAAAGGTCAGAAGACATGGACCTTATCCATGATGACCTTGATCAAATCAATGATGTAGATATTGAAGAGATGGACATAAACTGGCAGTTGGCAATGATTACACTTAGGATGAAGAGATTCTACAAGAAAACTGGTAGAAACATCAGGTTTAATGGGAAGACACCAGTTGGGTTTGATAAGTCAAAGCTTCAGTGCTATAAGTGCAACAATAGTAGTCACTTTGCTAGGGAATGCACAACAAAAGGGACCTCTGAAGAGAAGAAGAAGAGGGACTCAATGTATCAAGAGGAGATGCACAAGAAGGAGAAGAGTGAAGTTGGTTTGCTGACAATGGATGATGGTGTTGTTAACTGAGGAGAGCACACTCTAGAGGAGGAACCAACCAACCATGCCCTTATGGCCATAAGCTCCAACTTTGAGGTATCACTATGTTCTAAACTATGCATTGATTCATACAATAATGTTAAAGCACTTTGTGATGAAAAAATGAATCAGATAGAAGAACAAGATGTTAAAATACTTACTTATGATAATGTTGTTAAAACCTTAGAGGCTCAAGTTACAAATCTTCAAAAACAGCAAGACAGTTGAAATGAAAAACTTACTTTTCAGGCTAATGAAATTTGTAGAAAAGATGAAAAACTGAAAAGATATAGAAGAATTGGTATGAAGGCTTTAAAGGATAAATAATATCTACAAAAAAAGATTGATAAATGGGAAAACTCAAATAAAAACCTGTTTAGATTAGTTGATTTTGGAATGAGTTCAAACAGTAAAATAGGTTTGGGTTATGAAATAAAATCAAACAATGAGGTTTTAAGCTATGAAGAAGAAATGGAAAACACTGTTTTTGTTTATAAAGAGGAAGATTTTGTAGATAAACATAAAATCTGATAACTTTAAAGGAGTTCCACCACTTTTAAGTGGAGATTATACACCCAATCCAGGGCCTGAACTTGATGACTCCTTGTTTGTTTATGGAAAAAGGGGACCACGAGTGCCTGAAACAAGTGTCTTAGAAGATAAAACCAGTGAGTACTCTACCTGTCAATCTGATGACAGTGCAGGGTCCATGATACGCAGGATTGCGACCACGCAACAGGTTTTACCTCTCAAGGGATCTCAAGAGGCTTACAACCCCACCAAGCAGTGTACCTGACCGATGTAGTATAGTGTAGTGGTAAGTACGGGGGATTGATCATTCTCCACAGGGAATAGTGTTCGTTAGGTATGAAAAAACTACTCTAATATGTCTAAGGATGAGGGATGATTATTTTTGTATTTTTTATATTTTTTAGAAAGCAAATAAAATCTCGGGTTTGAAGGAGTGGGCGGAATTAGTTGCTAGTCAACTAACCCAAAAAACTACTATTGCAAATAAAATAAAAATAACTAAAACTAAGTGGTTGTGAAACTTATATGGAGACAAATGTGTTTAATTAGATTTCCTTACTCCATAACTATCTTTTACTGGTTAATTAGTGTGTATTAATTGCGTGGATGACGGGTGTATTCCTTAATACCATTCGTGGGGTGGCGTACGTACTTCCCCAACTCTATAAGCTCCTACTTCACTCCTATGTCGAGCCTGCTTGAAGCTCCTAACATGGGATCATTAGAATTCGCTCATACATTAAATACAACCATAAAAACCTAGTACGCATTGTTTCATGTTTCTTAAGACGTTCAAGCACGTCACCATATAGGAGGTTGGCCAGTTTTCTTAAGCCTAACATCGATAAACAATCATCCAATACAATTAATAACACACCAACAACCAATAATCAATAGTTAGGTTTCATTAGATCTAAGCAAACACAAGATAAACCTAGGCTAGCATGTTAATTGAAAGACAAGCATAAGATATAATTAACCAACACATAGACATATTGATTAATTTGAATGAAGACTTATCTTTAATTGAACATGGAAGAATCAAGGGTGAAAAACCCTTGAAAAAGCTGTCAAAGTCGTCTAGGGTTTGTTCCGAAAAGTTGCACACTTATGAATGAAAAATAGAAAAGTATATATAGAAAATACACTCTGACGGCGTCAGGCTTTAGGTGCTGACGCCGTCAGCTCGCCGCCATTAGGGTTCTCGGATGGCATAGATCTACTTCTGACGCCGTCACTTGTAAACTTGCTCTGGGCCGTCACTCTTTAGCATTACACATGACGGCCTAGGATTGCTAACACCTGACGCCGACAGGTGTAAACATCACATTTTCTTCTTAGGGCGTCACGTATAGTCAGAATCCAGTCCTTTGTCTTGGTTGGCTGACGGCGTCACCTTGTGACTCTGACGCCGTCAGGAAGCATTTCCAGCATGCTTTTGAGACTTTGTCGTTTTCTTCACTTTATGCTCAAAGAACGCCTAAAATGATGTGTTTTCCAGAATTCTTCTCAAAAGTACCTAAAATGACAAAAGGAATGATTTAGGGCATTATTTGATCATATTAACTCGAATTAGGGCTTAAATGACCCCCTAAAACGGGTACACTTTTCACCTCATCAGTCCATTGAAAACATCTCTTAGCATTCTGAATCAGAACCAGAAAGTGTCCCAAGTGAAGAGTCAAAACCTAAATCTGTTAAAACTAACAAATCTGTTGTGTCTGCAATTAAGCCAAAACCTGTAGAACCTAGGTGTGAGTCTCACTTAAAATCTCCTAGGCAACCAGAAAACGAACATGAGACACCTAAAAAGGATATGAATGAGAAAAGGGATAGAGTGTTAGGAGGAGGTTATGTGTTCACTCAGAAAAGTTGTTTTGTTTGTGGTAGTATTAGCCATTTAATTAAAGATTGTGACTGATGACGTGGGATTGCGACCACTCAACAGGTTTTACCTCTCAAGGGATCTTGAGAAGCTTGCAATCCCACCAGGCAGTGTACCTGGTCGGTTTAGTATAGTGTAGTGGTAAGTACGGGAGATTGATCGTTCTCTCACAGGGAATAGTGTTCGTTAGGTTAGAAAAACTACTCTAAAAGGTCTAAGGGTGAAGGAAGATTATTTATGTATTTTTTTTATAAAAGCAAGTAAAATCTCGGGTTCTGGAGGAGTGGGCGGAATTAGTTGCTAGTCAACTAACCCAAAAACTACAATTGCAATTAAAAATAAAATAACTAAACTATTGCGGTTGTGAAAACTTATATGGAGACAAATGTGTTTACTTAGATTTCCTTACTCCCTAACTATCTTTTACCGGTTAATTGGTGTATGTATTACTTGCGTGGATGACGGGTGTATTCCTTAACAATTCATGGGGTGGCGTACATATCTCCCCAATTCTATGAGCTCTTATCTCCTCCTACAACGATGCGTAAAGCACCCAATCATAGGGATTGTAAACAGTGGCTCATGCGTTAAATACTACCTTAATAACCTAGTACGCATTAGTTACATGTTTCTTAAGACGTTCAAGCATGTTACCATATAGGAGTTTAGCCAGTTTTCTTAAGCCTAACATTGATGAAACATTCATCCAAGACAAGTAATAACACACCAATAAACCAATAATTAAGAGTTAGGTTTCATTAGATCTAAGCAAATACAAGAAAAATCTAGCCTAGCATGTTAAATGAAAGACAAGCATAAGATGTAATTAACCAACACATAGACATATTGATTAATTTAAGTGAGGACTTATCTTTAATTGAACATGAAGGATTCAAGGGTGAAAAACCCTTGAAAACACAGCCAAATTCATCTCTAGGGTTTTTCGCAAACTTGCACCAAAAGTTCCACACTAATGAATGAAAAATAGAAAAGTATATATAGATTTTACACTCTGACGGCGTCAGCTTATACACTCTGACGCCGTCAGCTCGCCGCCATTAGGGTTCTCGGATGGCCTAGATCTACTTCTGACGCCGTCACTCTTTAATTTGCTCTGGGCCGTCACTCTTTAGCATTACACCTGACGGCCTACTTCCTCTAAAACCTGACGCCGTCAGGTGTAAACATCTTGTTTTCTTCTTAGGGCGTCTAATGTAATCTGATTCTACTCCTTTGTCAACGTTGGCTGACGGTGTCACCTTGTGACTCTGACGCCGTCACGAAGGTTTTCCAGCTTCTTTTGAGACTTTGTCATTTTCTTCACTTTTATGCTCCAAAAACGTCCAAATTTGCATGTTTTCCAGAATTCTTCTCAAAAGTACCTAAAATGACAAAAGGAACGATTTAGGGCAATATTTGATCACATTTACTCGAATTAGGGCTTAAATGACCCCTTAGAACGGGTACACTTTTCGTCTCATCAAATACCCTTACACTTGGTATTTGCTTGTCTTCAAGCGAATGAGCTTTTATTCCAATCAAAATATGAGTTAGGGGTCATTTAACACAAATATAAAAGTACTAACAACAAATAGTTATTCGACCCTAATCATAATAAGCACGGATATCATACACTAGCACCTCACAAATAGTGTTTGGATACTCTCATCTCTCAAGTGTCATAGAATTACATCTCATAAATGAAAACGGAAAATATCTCTCACTACCTGTCATAGCAAATAGATTACCATAGGCTTGGGAGAGGATCCATTACTCCTCCACTAGGCGTGAGCACCTAAGATAAACTATCAAAGAGGGCTTCCCAAAGGGTTGTAACGTAAGGTGTAGGGATATGATAAACACGATTTGGTTGGAATAAAGGGTATTTTAATGGTGGCGAGTTAATTATCATGATCAAATACATGCACTATACAATGTTGCTAAGCCAAGACTCGACTCAATCTTAAGCTAAAAACAAAATAACAAAAACATAAACAAACATAAAAGAAACGGGATGGTAGTCCGTATGTTTTTTTGTATTTTTCTTGATTTTTCGATTTTTTATTTTATTTTATTTTATTATTTTTTTTTTATTTTTTTTGCATACATTCTTGCCCTACCATCCAAAATAATACATCATAGGGGCCTCGGTTCTCCCCTTACACTTGAACTTTTTACATAACTTTAGAATTAACTATTCTAATGACTCGAATTAAGATAATTGAAAAACTTGGAGTACTTTTAAAATATTTAGCACATATGGGGGTAATAATGTTGTTCTTCCCCATTACTCCATTACACTAGTAGTTTACCCATGAGTCCCAATCTTCCCAAAACAATATGTACAAGGATATGACTCGACTTAGCAACCATGTAATCGATTAGATAATTAACAAAGGGTTTAACAAATGTTGTCACAATAATGCACTAAAGGTGAGTGCATACAAGGTAGGCTAAGGCGATTTGGGTGTACATTTAAGTGGGGTGTAACAAATTCTCACTTTGAGTAAGATGCTCAAAGGTCGAAACGAAAAGATAGGCTCGGAGGGGTGTACTAGGGGTATCGTGTACCAAAAATGGGTACAACGCAAAGGGTTTGGGAGAATTACTTGACCAATGTAGCCAATGTAATTATAACGAAAACACGAGTGTAAAAACAAAGGGTTAATCCTAATGCCTCTTATCATGTAGTAGATCTAACTACACGAATGTAGTCTCACTTGTGGATTTGAGATGGTCCTAACGCAAGTTCTAGAATCTAAGTGCTACCGGTACACACATCATAGCATCAAAAATGAATGCTTTTCCTACCAATTCTAGAGGCGAACCTCACATATTTTGGGTGGAAAATTTTTTAGTGG
Organism: Artemisia annua; assembly: GCA_014162995.1. Classification (NCBI taxonomy): domain Eukaryota; kingdom Viridiplantae; phylum Streptophyta; class Magnoliopsida; order Asterales; family Asteraceae; genus Artemisia; species Artemisia annua. The sequence goes on along the minus strand of LBNU01032380.1, from coordinate 22,290 downwards.
TACGGTTTTGTGCTAGTCATATAATTTCCTATCCATGAGACGCTTATTAAGACCAAGGTTTCACTTCTAAATGTTGTAAAAAATTTTAAATTGGCGCTAAAATTGCCCTAACAAATATTTCTCTCGGTTTTATTACAAATTTACTATCAAACAAACAAAAATCAAGCGCAATTGTATTCTCTAAGGTGTCTTCATTTACCCCCTTACACATAAACCGAACATTATCCCCAAAGTTCAAATAGAAGATGTAAAAGTAAATAAAATGAAAGAATGAAATCAAATACTCCCCTGATTCGTTTGATGTGGATAGTGAGGTAACATGGTTAGATCTTCTTCCAAGAAAGATGAACGCTCAAAGCTTCCCTTCCAAAATATAAATCATCTTCTTGTCCAAAATAACCTGTTAACCTGAAAAAAGATAAAGGCCAACCTCGCATAAAATCGGCGGTATAATCTATAATAGGATATAATGCTTGTGGAATGAATATTTTTGCAGAATTCCTGGAGATTATAAGTTAGAGAATTAACAAAAACTTTTTATTTCCGGAAGAAAAACAAAACTTTCAAAAATTGCAGAAAATTATTGCCTGACGCCGTCAGGTTGTAATGCCTGACACCGTCAGAAATGATCTGACAGAATTCTCATGTTAAGTTTCCGTTAAAATTCTGGAAAAACTAGAGCTTACTTCCTGGAATTCCTGCAAAAATTCATTATGACTCGATATGAGCATTTGACTCAAACAAATACTAATATGTATGTTAATTTACATTGTTATGATTCATGTTCATTCGTTCTTATAAACCGATTTAGATTTCTCTTACACTTAGCTTTTGCAAAATACCTTTATATGTAGTTAAGACGAAGTTAAAAACAAAATAAAGCATTTTTCACAAGTTAGTTTGAATCATGAATCAATAACAAGAAATATCATACATACGGAAACAAATAAAATCAAATAAACAAACAAACAAACAAATAAAGCTTTGGTTGCCTCCCAAAAAGCGCTTGTTTTGGTTCGAGTCACGAGCCTGACTCTACCCTTATTTAATGGAAATAAGGGAGGTTTTCCCTACACTTAGGATTAAGTGCGGGTGATAGTAGCGATACACACCATCTCGGTGGAAGTATGCCTCGTGAGAAAAGAGTGGTGGATGAATTATATGCTCAAAGGGGTGTGCTCCTTTCGTCATAACCTTACCTAGTTCACTTTGGTCAATGGGTGAGTTAAAGTTTTCTCTTAAAAATGGATCATCTTCTATCAACTTTGAGAGACTCCTAGTTGAGAATCCATCTTGACCTAATAAACCCGGTTTAAACCCATAATGTTTCTTGTGATCAATCAGGAATGGGTGATATAAGTATGTAAGGTCATGGTTCACTCCTATATTGGCTTCCATTCCACATGGTTTAGATTCTACTACCTTCATCATAAAACTACCCGTACTATATGGTTTGATGGGTGGATCGGGACCTATTTCAATTCCTAAATTTTCATCCAAGGATGGAAGATTAGGTAACGGTTTTGGTTGAGGCTCCGGTTCATCAAAACTAGGAACTTCCATAGAACTAAAAGAAAGGTTATGACTACAAGTATTCAAACCTATTTCTTCTAGTTGTGTTTGGTCCAAGGGCTCTACCTCTATTGGGGTTCCTAAAGTCTCTTCTACTTCTTCCGGTTAAGTCACGGGTGGTGTGTATGCCTCAAGTGATGGTGGGAGTTGTGGGGTACTTTGTATGTTTGTGTTATTTACCTCACCCTTATCCTCATCATGTGTTTTAGTAGAATCTAACCCAAACATGTTCCTAAGTATCTCAAATCCTTTTCTAGCCACTTCAAGTTCTAAGTCCGATTTGTAAGAATCTTCCTCAATAACTTGATCACTATGTTCAATTTGCCTAAAGGATTCATCATGTGTTCCTTGAGATTCAAAGTCATTGATCATAAAACCTAGGTCTTTTTGCTCAATGTGATCATGTTCGGCTAAATCCTCCTCAATTGTTTCCTCAAGTTGTGATGTGTATGAACCCATTAATTCATTAATCTTATGGTTCACGGTTAGGAGGATTTCCTTAAAATCTTTCCAAAGGGTCTTACTAAAAGGAATTGATCCTAACAACGATTGTTTAATAGAGGCCACACATGGACACAATTCATCAAACCTATCAAACTTTACACCCATCTCTTGTTGTATATACATAAGATCACTTAAAAATTCATTGGAACAACAAGAAGCAAATCTATCCGAGTAAACTAATTGTTCCTCTATTGTTAGTGATCTAAATGGAATTTCATCCGCCATGATGACAAATGAAAATGGTTTTACAAATAAAGGGCACAAGAAAAAAGATAGACTAAAGAAAACCTAGAAAAATAAAAATAAAAATCTCACTAGAAAGGATTCTAATGAGTAGACCTAAGTAAAAATAAAATTTTCATTAAAATTTTCAACCTAAACAATAACTATTCCCCGGAAGCGGCGCCAAAAACTTGATGACGTGGGATTGCGACCACGCAACAGGTTTTACCTCTCAAGGGATCTTGAGAAGCTTGCAATCCCACCAGGCAGTGTACCTGGTCGGTGTAGTATAGTGTAGTGGTAAGTACGGGGGATTGATCGTTCTCTCACCGGGAATAGTGTTCGTTAGGTTAGAAAAACTACTCTAAAAGGTCTAAGGGTGAAGGAAGATTATTTTTTGTATTTTTATATTTTTATAAAAGAAAGTAAAATCTCGGGTTTTGGAGGAGTGGGCGGACTTAGTTGCTAGTCAACTAACACAAAAACTACAATTGCAATTAAAAATAAAATAACTAAACTATTGCGGTTGTGAAAACTTATATGGAGACAAATGTGTTTACTTAGATTTCCTTACTCCCTAACTATCTTTTACCGATTAATTGGTGTATGTATTACTTGCGTGGATGACGGGTGTATTCCTTAACAATTCATGGGGTGGCGTACATATCTCCCCAATTCTATGAGCTCTTATCTCTTCCTACAACGATGCATAAAGCACCCAATCATAAGGATGGTAAACAGTGGCTCATGCGTTAAATACTACCTTAATAACCTAGTACGCATTAGTTACATGTTTCTTAAGGCGTTCAAGCATGTTACCATATTGGAGTTTAGCCAGTTTTCTTAAGCCTAACATTGATAAAACATTCATCCAAGACAAGTAATAACACACCAATAAACCAATAATTAAGAGTTAGGTTTCATTAGATCTAAGCAAATACAAGAAAAATCTAGCCTAGCATGTTAAATGAAAGACAAGCATAAGATGTAATTAACCAACACATAGACATATTGATTAATTTAAGTGAGGACTTATCTTTAATTGAACATAAAGGATTCAAGGGTGAAAAACCCTTGAAAACACAACCAAATTCGTCTCTAGGGTTTTTCCCAAACTTGCACCAAAAGTTCCACACTAATGAATGAAAAATAGAAAAGTATATATAGATTTTACACTTTGACGGCGTCAGCTTATACACTCTGACGCCGTCAGCTCGCCGCCATTAGGGTTCTCGGATGGCCTAGATCTACTTCTGACGCCGTCACTCTTTAATTTGCTCTGGGCCGTCACTCTTTAGCATTACACCTGACGGCCTACTTCCTCTAACACCTGACGCCGTCAGGTGTAAACATCTTGTTTTCTTCATAGGGCGTCTAGTGTAATCTGATTCTACTCCTTTGTCAACGTTGGCTGACGGCGTCACCTTGTGACTCTGACGCCGTCAGGAAGGTTTTCCAGCTTTTTTTGAGACTTTGTCATTTTCTTCACTTTTATGCTCCAAAAACGTCCAAATTTGCATGTTTTCCAGAATTCTTCTCAAAAGTACCTAAAATGACAAAAGGAACGATTTAGGGCAATATTTGATCACATTTACTCGATTAGGGCTTAAATAACCCCTTAAAACGGGTACACTTTTCGTCTCATCAGTGACTTTCATGAAAAGAGAATGGCTGAAGAAGCTGAATTAAAGAAACAAAGAGTGGTTAACACTGGTAATGTGATGGCAAAACCAGTATGGAATAATGTAAACAAAATTAACTATGCTAACCAATTTGTCTCTAGACCAGTACAAATCAATGCTGGTAGATCACATGTTAATTCTGCTGGGTCAAATATTAATACGAGTCATTCATCTGTTAATTCTGTTCGGCCAAATTTTAATACTGGTAGGAAACATCTTAAACCTTTTGGGGAAAAGGTTAATCTTGTTAAGCACATGGGTAATTTTGGGTATTGTAACACTTATAGACCCAAACAACCAGTTTCTAATAAACCACATGTGAATAAAGCTAATCAAAGAAATCATTTTGCTAAATCACAATCACCTGTGAGGACACCCATGCCATAGGTGAATAGAGTTAATAAAAGAAATAATTTTGCAAAATCACATTCACCTGTGAGGAGACCCATTGTAAATAATACAACAAAGATTTCAAATTCTTATGTTGTAAAAGTTAAAGGGGGTCTACTGCTAAGGACTTAGATTGTTGGAAATGGGATCCATTTAAGAATGAACTTACCTATATGTCCCAAAGCAACATCAGTGGATCCTGTTCCTATAAGACATACAAGTATGTGGATCCACAAGTTAGACCCAAGCCTGCTCAGGCCTGGGTCATTAAGAGAAACTAATCTCTTACTTTTTATGTGCAGGATCATCCACTCAAGGACATGGGAGATAGAGGGATATTTGACAGTGGATGCTCAGAGCACATGCTATGTTACAAAGAACCCTTGGCTATGTTTGAAGAAACTGTGCATATTAATTTATTTCCAGCAAGAATTGTGGATTGGAAGATCAGCAGAGATAAGTTTGGTAAAGTCTGGAAAGTAACCAGATCTGATGAAAAGTCTGAAAATTAAGAGAACATTGAATCATTGGTGAAGTCTTGTGACAGGGAAGATTTAGATACCTTATGGAAGCAGGTTCATCTGGATATCAAGATTGCAGGAAAAGCAAATGTGATGTAACAAGAACTATTTGTGGAGCTCAAAAAATGTCTGAACCAAATCCTGCAGATGTGCATTGGAATTTTTCAAGCCAAGATAGGACTCTGATGACGTCAAATTTACCCATGATTTAAGTGTTAATTTCCCCCTAAAATGCTCTATCTTTTCTATTCATATGAAGAATATATACTCTTATTTCTTCCTATTTTGGTTTCAGGGTAAAAATGAGTAAAAGAACGAACATACGCGGAAATGGAAGGACTTAAGAGCAAATACGTGGAAATTATGGATTCTGCACACACTACGGCGTAGAGGTTCATCCACCTACGCCATAGCAAGGGTTTATGAAGACTACGGTGTAGCCCATACTATGGCTAAAGCGTAGAAGTCCACTAAAGGGTACTACGGAGTAGCAACTTTCCCCCTTGTCAAATGTTGTAATGGAGGGGGAATGTTTCGGATTAGGAGATTAAAGAAGGAAGCTAAGGTTTGGTGGTGTTTTGAAGATGAGCGGATCATTAATAAAACATGGTTTCAAGTCCATTTCATGAACTCGAATTTGAACGAAATGGTGGAATGGACGGTTCACTATTGTATACCCGCCATTATGACAGATAGAGGAATAACCCAAGCTTCGCCTACGTGTGATCCTTGCAAAGAAAAATGTGATGGAGGAAGGACACCCGAAATCAGTCTAGCCAAACGTAGCGAATGGGTATGTTTTAATTCAAACAAGAGAAATCAAGTAGGCTACCATGGGATATCATTCCAAAATTGGATTAAGGTCAAATTCGAAGAAAGACAACTGAACAAACAACTGGAGATGCAATACCGTGACGAATGGGTCAAGGCTATCTTCTTAGTTGAAGATCGGTTTATCATGACACCATACATAGCTCCTAATTTTTGGGACCACTCACCAGCTTCTTGGAACAAGGAAAAGGGCAAGAGCGCCCTGGCACCTACTTGAAAGGCGTTGCAGTGAGTCTAACTTAAAGACTCGATAATAAACAAAAGTGCTCTTTCGGGAGACAACCCGAATTATCCTTTTCCTTTTATTTTCCCTTATTTTGTTGGTTTGGTATGTTTTGTATTAATAATTTGCAGGTATTAGAAGAAGCTTTGCGTTGGGGAGCTAATTTTTGGAGTTTTGCACCAAGAAAAATCCCCCAGGACTAAGCTACGGCGTAGCTCCTACCATGACTACGCCGTAGCAACCCCCAGGTTTCATTCTGGAGATTTTTAGCAACTACGGCGTAGCAACCCATTTCAGCTACGCCGTAGCTACCTTCTGAACCTTAAAAGCTTTTTATTTTTTAAATCATTACTTAAAATTGTATTAGTTTTTAAATGAACTTTGTTGGCGTTTTCCCTGTAAACCTCGCAAGATTTCACTCGTCCACTTCAGACACCAAATGGTTTAAAAGGCTTGTTGCATACGCTAAATGCAACCGTGATTCCTACGAAAGTGTGTTAGGTTCTTATTTTTGGTTTTATTTTTTAGGTTTTATGCTTTTGGTAGTTGTGTGATTTCAGGGAATTGATGTTTGCTCATTAGGCGAAGTGAAGGCACGTTTTTCAACATGATCCTTCTATCATTCTCAAGAGCGAATTTCAGGGAAGTTCTCGTTCTAATTCTACTTTTCCTCTTTATATTTATTTTATATACAAATGGGACTTTGTACAACTCAAGTGGGGGGACGGGAGTAGAATTATTTATTTGAACTTTATATTGCCTCATTTTTTCTAATTTATTTTGAAAAATTATGCCACCTTTAAAACTTTTGACATGTTTTTCCTAACCTAACTGGAATAGAACTTAGCCGAGCACATTAACCCTTAATACCATGGTGAGGTTTAGCCTATTTCAGTATCCCCTGTTTTACCCCAAATCCAACAAAATTATGAGTGTGCCGGTAGTTTATAAACTTTAGAATTTGGTTTTTACATCATTTTGAAACCATAGACGAGTAGTGTATTGAGATTTCTTGATACATTTGGAAGAAACTTTTTAAGAAGGCAATATTTTAGGATTATCACCCAAATAACCTTTATGTGTGTGTTTATCGATTAGTCACATCGACTATTCAACCCCCGTGTTAAAACCTTTGTTGTACTCACCTTTAGTGCAAGATACCCCTAGATACACCCTTTTGAGCCTATCCTTTCGTTTCTTACCCATATTATTGTTTCGATACACCTATACACCTTAGCCCACCGTGTAGTTTAGCTTATGGTTGGGAAGTTGCTACTTGTTCTAGTTTGAGGTTCAAGTCAAGAGATTCAAGAATCACACCTACATTGAAGACAAATCATTGAAGATTATGAGAAAACCCACTATTATACATGTATTGTTTATCCCAAGTGGGGGGATATATTTATTTATTTTATTAGTTATGAAAACAAATAAATAAATAAATAAAAAATGTGAAATTTCGTATGTAGATATGTTATCTTTGGTGCAACCTTGTATAACACCGTAATATGAGCTTTGAAGGAATTAGTATCGAAGAGGCCACTTCGGTCATATTTGAAGAATGAAGTTGTTGGTTCTTACTCACTAACATGAAGACCAAGTGAGGTGCCCATCATGACGTCCTCTAATGGCACACACTTGTTACATGGTCCAATTCTTGTGTGTTGAAGCTTGGACTTTGGATGAACGGCAAGTGGTAGAAACTCGGTTATAGGCTAAGACTATTTGATTTCTTTTTCATTTTACACCATTATTGTGCATCCCATGTCTTATCCTACCCTTTAGTTGTGAATCTTGCTTAGGTGAAGGATTTGATCAGTCATTGGTGTCTTGCCCGGCGTTCCGGTCAAGTACCATTGCCTTTTTCGCCTTTGCTGTAGTATGTTAGTAACAACACTACACCCACAAGCCTTATATGTGTTCACCCAATATTGCCTTTAAAAATTGTTTCGACCTTAGCTCTAGTGGTAGAGATTTGTGTAACTACCAAGCCTATGATAGAATACATTCTATGACTGTGCGTTGAGTGATCACCCCGAAATTAACACTTAGATTAGGAGAGAGATGTTAGTGTTTGTTCCAGTTTTGTGAGGTGTTCGACTTTGATATATTCTAGCATAGGAAGTTTTTAGATCCATATTATCCAGTCTCTTGGGGAATATCTTTTTGAAAATTACTCTAATAAGGTCTACTTGAGGGAAAGTAGAGTTCAAGTGGGGGGATACTTGATGACGTCAAATTTACCCATGATTTAAGTGTTAATTTCCCTCTAAAATGCTCATCTTTTCTATTCATATGAAGAATATATACTCTTATCTTCCTATTTTGGTTTCAGGGTAAAAATGAGTAAAAGAACGAACATACGCAGAAATGGAAGGACATAAGAGCAAATACGTAGAAATTATGGATTCTGCACACACTACGGCGTAGAGTTTCATCCACCTACGCCGTAGCAAGGGTTTATGAAGACTATAACATAGCCCATACCATGGCTACGGCGTAGAAGTCCACTAAAGGGTACTACGGAGTAGCAACTCTCCACCTACGGCGTAGTCCCTAATGACGCTCGAATTATACATATTTTATATAGCGTTATTTGTTAGTTTCTATATGATTTATAAGGTCTTTCGATACTTAATTGCATGAAAATATGTTGCAGGTCCTCTAGACAAAGATCTTCACTAAACAAGGCAAAATGTGCAAATCCAAAATAATCTTATGATAAATCCTATTTCAAGAGAAAAGAACGCCGAGCTTTTGTCTCAAGTGCGCCGGTTACGGGGGCAAACATAATCCCATATAATCTAAGTCAAGTCAAGCAAAGCACGCCGACTTTATATCTCAAGCACGCCAGCCTTCAGACTCTATTAATGACCCTTTGGCCCCAAGAAAACTCTTGAAAGCCGCCGTGGTATATCTCCAAGTGCGCCGACATTCTATGAAAAGCACGCCGATCTTTTGCTCATCTGCGGCGTACTTCAGTACCTGGCCATTCAACCTCTGCCTATAAATAGAGCCTCATTTCGCCTCATTTTCAACACCAACACTCCTCCCAACAACCAACAAAGCTCTGATAACATTCATCTCGTGTTCCAATCATTGGGGTGATAGAAATTAAGTCAAAGTTCTAAAAGCGTTGTAGTACTATCTCGATATTAATTGTGGTGATCGCTAGTGACGGTAGCTTCTTCATTACATTAATTCAGAAAGTATGTTGATCATTTCGTACGATATTACCACTGTAAGCATGATTATTAAAGCCATGTTAGGCTAAACTCCTTATGGTTTCTTGGATATGTTAATATAATAAAGTGTTTGATTATGGTTATGATCTCTTGTTGATTTCTTGTTTATGTCACGACCTTGCTATTTTCTAAACTTATCACCATCATTTATCTCTTTGATTATAATTACTACTTGAAAAGGGTCGAAAGATTTGGCTAGTATTTTATGATTTTCAACATATGTCTATGTATGTTGATTAATTGAAGGAGAAATCGCTTTTGTATTGAAATAAACAATAAGAGTTTGAAATATTGCAACTAGTACTTAGACTTGTTAACCACTCGTTCAAATACTAGCAGACATAAGTCTTGAATCACAAACATCAACTGATGAAACGTTATTTTGACGAAAACAACTACTCATTTGTTAAAAGCCATTGAGAACATTGTCATACACCATCACTGAGTTATAAGAACTATCCAAGTAATCATATCTGTCTCATATTTGAATTTCAAAACAACTGTATAAGTCCTCTAAATCATCTTGATTAGTTAATTGATACATAAGAGCAAAACCTCAGTCTCTGTGGAATGACCTGGTCTTACCAAAACTCTTTTCTATAAACGAGGGTTATACTTTCACCCGTGTGTTTTGAGTAATAAGGAAATTGGTAAAATTAGTATTATAAATTTAAAGCTTTCGAGACACATCACAGTTTGGCGCCACTGCCGGGGACTAGTAGTTGCTCTATTATTAATTGTTTAATCGTTTTAGTTGCATTTAGATTACATTTCTGTGTTACATTGCAAAAAATTATCCACTCTGTCCTAAATAACCGCCGGTTTTCAACTGAAACCGCCGTTCTTGCACCACGCTTATGGCGATCTTTTTCAAAGAAGCGCCGCTTTTCTGGAAAACTAAAATTCATAAATTCAAATTTCAACCCAGAAACATGCCGCACTTATCACCTAAGCACGCCATGTTTATTACCTCAGAGACTGAAAATTGATTCATATGAATTGAATTTTAGTTGTTCGAATCCTAATAAATCCAATATTGGATGGTCATACGATCATCCAACGCAGAAATGATTAGTCCTTTACCTGAACCAGAACGAACAATCAATCAAAGACGTAGAAGAAACAAAAGAGTACCAATATCACAAAAAGACTTAAGACCCGAAACTCCTAAAGAGGTAGTTCCATCTGTTGACGATCTCTCTCTTTATCGATTCTTTATTAAATTCATCAATCTTCACGATCCTATAGACGAAACCGACAATGAACCTATGTGGGCAAATGAACGAACAGTTGCTCCCACTCCTAGTCCCGCAATAACTCTACCCAACACTGCTAATGAGTTTGCCATCAAAGGAAACCATCTTACCCTTGTTCAAGGAAATCAATTTGATGGTAGAACAAAAACTGATCCACACACATACATTCACGAATTCCTTGGAATTTGTGAAATGTTCAAATACGGAGAAACTAAAAATGAAGCCGTCCGGCTCATGATGTTTCCATTATCCCTAACCGGAGAAGCAAAAACCTGGTAAGATGAACTCGACGAAGGAACCATAGCAACATGGGATGAACTTCGTACCACATTTATAAGTCGATTCTTTCCCCCAGCCTTATTTGACCAACTTCTCGGTGAAATTCGTGCCTTTGAGAAACTCTAACCGAATCATGGTTACAAATGAAAGAAATGCTCAGGAATTGTCATGGACATGATCTAAGTAAAGGGAATATAATTAAAATCTTTTACCATGGACTTGACGAGAGTACTCAAGAAGCTTTAAACGCTGCTGCAGGAGGAATTTTCCTGTACAAAACACCAAATCAAGCCTATCAATTACTCGAAGACAAAGTCTTACTCAAACATGATTGGGCTAAAAACCAAAAACCAAAATCCGCTCTTCGCAAAACTGTTGCTTTCGCCGATGAAGGCAGTAGTATTTCTGACACTGACAAAATTATGGCTCGAATGGATGCCATGGCCATCAAAATTGATGCTCAATATAAAGAAATGAAAAAGAAACGTGAATTTTTCAACAATTGTGGTGGAAATCATTCAACCGCAATTTGAAATGATGATGACACACCTATGTCTCGAGAAGAAGAAGCCAAATTCATGCAAACATTTAGACCGTCTCGTTTTACAATGATTATCGTAGCCGAGATAATGACAAATGGCGTTCTAATGATAGACCGACTATAATCGTGATCAACCTCGATCATATTTTGAAGAAAACCCTGATATCCAAAAACAATTGAGTGAATTTATCAAGTCACAAAAATCAACAAACACGTTCGTTAAAAACACTTTCAATTATCTCAAAGATAGACTTGAATCTACCAGAAGAAACCACCAAGCTTCTATCCAAAATCTAGAAGAAAAATTTGACCGACTCGCTGAAAAACAATCTAATAGACCACCAGGATCCCTTCCCAGTAACACTACTGATAAGGCGAAAAGTGTACCGCTTTTCGGGGGTCATTTAAGCCCTAAATCGTATTTATTTGATCAAATACCGCCCTAAATCGTTCCTTTTGGCATTATAGGTACATTGGAGATAAATTCTGGAAAAGGAAGCACTTTGGACGTTTTCGGAGCATAAAAGTGAAGAATTCGACAAAGTGTCAAAAATCTGCTGAATAGTACCCTTGACAGCGTCAACACCACACCTAACGGCGTCAAGCCTTGACGGGCCAGAAAAAAATTTTGGAGATTAAAGGGGGACGGTGTCAAGAAGGCTATCAAGAAACCCTAACCACGGCGAGGTGACGGCGTCAAGGCTATAACGTGACGCCTTCAGATCTGTTTTTCTATATATATTCGCATAATTTTTAGTCATTAGAGTGGAAGTTTTAAGGGAGAAACCCTAGACGATTTTTGCAGCCTTTTTAAGGGTTTAATACCCTTGGATCTCTCATGTTACTTTGAAGATAAGTAATCAATTAATCATTCAATATGTCTATGTGTTGTTTGATTTTATCTTACGCTTGTCTTTTCTTTAACATGCTAGGCTAGATTTTCTTTGTGTTTGCTTAGGTCTAATGAAACCTAACTATTGATTATTGATTGAATGATGTGTTATTAATTGTATTGGATGGGTGATTATCGATGTTAGGCTTAAGAAAACTGGCAGACTTCCGGTTGGTAAAATGCTTGAATGTCTTAAGAAACATGAACCAAGGTGTACTAAGGTTATTTGATTGTATTTAATGCATGAGCGAATTCTAGTGATCCCATGTTAGGAGCTTCTAAGCCGGCTCGACATAGGAGTGAAGTAGGAGTTCATAGAGTTAGGGGAAGTCCGTACACACCCCTACGAATGGTATTAACGAATACAATCCGTCATCCACGCAATTAATACACACTAATCAATCGGTAAAAGATAGTTAGGGAGTAAGGAAATCTAAGTAAACACACTTCTCTCCATATTAGTTTTCACAAAACATGTATTTTATTGTTATTTTATTTTATTTGCATTAGTAGTTATTTGGGTTAGTTGACTAGCAGCTAATTCCGCCCACTCCTTCAAACCCGAGATTTTTACTTGCTTTCCAAAAAATATAAAAATACAAAAAGAATCTTCCCTCACCCCTAGACCTATTAGAGTAGCTTTTCAATCCTAACGACACTATTCCCGCAGAGAACGATCAATCCCCCGGTACTTGCCACTACACTATACTACATCGGTCAGGTACACTGCCTGGTGGGGATTGCAAGCTTCTCAAGATCCCTTGAGAAGTAAAACCCTAGTGCGTGATCGCAATCCCGCGAATCAAAGTTTTTGGCGCCGCTGCCGGGAATAGTTATTGTTTAGGTTGAATTTTTTATTTTATTAGGTCTACTCACTAGATTCTTTTCTAGTGAGATTTTTATTTTAATTTTCTAGGTTTTTATTTAGTCTATATTATTTCTTCGTATTTTTGTTCATAACTAATACCATCCGCCAACATGGAAGGTGGTAATATCCTCGATCCCAACAACCCACCACAACCAAACCAACCTCCTAGAGCCCGTACTTTAGGAGAGTACTCCCGTCCTAGCCACCATGGGTATCAAAACACCATTGAGCTCACCCAAGGAGCCAATGTGTCTCCCTTGCGATCTGATACCATCAGGTTGGTGCAAAGCGGATGTGCATTCCATGGACTTCGTTCCGAAGATCCAAATAAACACCTTAAGGACTTCCTTAAGATCATAGATTCCATAGACCTTGATGTTGACACTCGAGAGACGACCCGACTGCGTCTCTTCCAATTCTCTCTGCGAGACCATGCTAGTCAGTGGCTAGAGCGTCTACCCGCAGGATCCATCACCTCTTGGGATGATCTCACAACTCGTTTCCTTGCTCAGTTTTTCCCACCGGGAAGAACCACAAAGCTAAGGAATGACATCTTGGCGTTCCAACAATGCCAAGGCGAAACCCTCTACGAGGCATGGACTCGATTCAAGGACTTACTCCAAAAAGTCCCTCATCATGGCATAGACCTTTGGCTCCAAGTCCAAATCTTCTATGACAATATCTCCCCACGAGGCAAACCATTGACCAAGCGGCCGGTGGTAAGCTACGTGATCTAAGTGTGGAACAATCATGGGATGTCCTAGAAGACCTTGCTCTTTATGACAACGAAAGTTGGAATGATCCCCGTGATTTGGATAAAACGGTCAAGGCAATATCTTTGCCTTCGAACAATTCAAGCACTTCCGACCGTATGATCATAGAACTTGAAGGCCAAGTCAAGTTTCTTATGAAATCCTACGAGGCTCCTAAACCTTCAAGCCAAGTGAACAAAATCACTTCTTCGTGCGAATTATGTAGTGGTCCCCACGACACTCATAACTGCATGGAACTCCCCAAAGAAGCCTTCAAGTAATTCGCCTATTCGCTATCAACAAGGCGAGGGAGAAATGGCCCATTGTTAACCAGGAACCTAAGAAATTGAACGAGTATTATGAGGCATGGAAGGATAAACCGAATTTCAGTTGGAACAAAACTCGTAGCGTATCGTTTAATGACTCTCCTCCGCTTACATGGTCTGAGCACCATCTGTCCTTGAGTATTGATGCGCGGGATTGCGACCACGCACTAGGGTTTTACCTCTCAAGGGATCTTGAGAAGCTTGCAATCCCCACCAGGCAGTGTACCTGACCGATGTAGTATAGTGTAGTGGCAAGTACCGGGGGATTGATCGTTCTCTGCGGGAATAGTGTCGTTAGGATTGAAAAACTACTCTAATAGGTCTAAGGGTGAGGGAAGATTCTTTTTCTATTTTTGTATTTTTTTTGAAAAGCAAGTAAAAATCTCGGGTTTTGGAAGAGTGGGCGGAATTAGTTGCTAGTCAACTAACCCAAATTACTACAAATGCAAATAAAATAAAATAACGAAAAAGTAAATGGTTGTGAAAACTATAATGGAGAGAAGTGTGTTTACTTAGATTTCCTTACTCCCTAACTATCTTTTACCGATTGATTAGTGTGTATAAATTGCGTGGATGGCGGATTGTATTCCTTAATACCATTCGTAGGGGTGTGTACGGACTTCCCCTCACTCTATGAGATCCTACTTCACTCCTATGTCGAGCCGGCTAAGAAGCTCCTAACATGGGATCACTAGAATTCACTCATGCATTAAATACAATCAAAATAACCTTAGTACACCTTGGTTCATGTTTCTTAAGACGTTCAAGCATGTTACCAACCGGAAGTCTGCCAGTTTTCTTAAGCCTAACATCGATAATCACCCATCCAATACAATTAATAACACACCATTCAATCAATAATCAATAGTTAGGTTTCATTAGATCTAAGCAAACACAAAGAAAATCTAGCCTAGCATGTTAAACAAAAGAGAAGAACAAGATAGAATCAAACAACACATAGACATATTGAAAGATTAATTGATTACTTATCTTCAATGTAACATGAGAGATCCAAGGGTATAAAACCCTTAAAAAAGCTGCAAAAATCGTCTAGGGTTTCTCTCTAAAAAGTTCCACACGAATGACTAAAAATTATGCGAATATATATAGAAAAACAGATCTGACGGCGTCACGTTATGTGCTTGACGCCTTCACCTCGCCGTGGTTAGGGTTTCTTGATAGCCTTCTTGACGCCGTCCCCATTTAATCTCCAAAATTGTGTTCTGGCCCGTCAAGGCTTGACGCCGTCAGGAAGGGTCTTGACGCCGTCTGGAGTACTGTTCCAGCAGAATTTAGCACTTTGTCGAATTCTTCACTTTAATGCTCCAAAATCGTCCAAAATGCTTCCTTTTCCAGAATTTCTCTCCAAGGTACCTAAAATGACAAAAGGAACGATTTAGGGCGATATTTGATCAAATAAATACCATTTAGGGCTTAAATGACCCCCGAAAAGCGGTACACTTTTCGCCTCATCAAGTATGCCCGAGCAGGATCCTGAGGAAATCCTGCAGAAATTCATCCTATCTCAAGAAATAAGGCTCGCGAAACTCGAGACTCAATTCAGACAACAGCAAGCTGACATGAGTAACAAGGTTGGTAACCTAGTTGACATGATAAATGGTCACCTTGCTGGTGAAATGACGCGTGTCGAGGAGGTCAAGTCCGTCACCATCCTCAGTCCGCCGACCTCGCCGGTAAAAATTAAGAGTCCCAGTAAACTCTTCAAACACTTATCACAAGACGAGAAAGAAGTGAAGAAACCCTCTGCCTCGACCGCACCAACCCATTTCGTGAACACCATTACCACGATAACCGTGCCTAAGCCCGTCACGGATCAACAGCAAACCAGTGGAAGGGATAGTAAGGATGAAGATGATATCCTCAAGACTGACCATGGGGAGACGGAGAACCCCTTGGACTTGACCAAGGATTCATCCACTCACGAGACAGGAAATAGGAAGGAAGTAGATGAGGTGCTCGAAGAGTACCAAGAGTCCCCTGGATTAATTGATGGCTCCCTTACGGAGGAACTTGAGAGAGGCACAGCAGAATTATACATCGGATTCAGAGAAAGGATAGAAGAGGCTGCCTCTGATGTTTTCAAAATATCCTGCACCGCTAGAAGAAAGCTGATAGAAGATGCCTATGTAGACCCCAATTCCCCCATGAATGCAATATCCCTTTCTCTATATAACGAGGCCTTCAATGAACCAGTTACATATAAAGGGTTTAATATCATTGGGACAGTTGGAAGGGTGCCAATTGTGATTGGAAAGTTCTCCTTTAACATTGTCCTAACCATAATCAATGACATGAACTCAATCATTAGCCCAGCCCTAACTAACCTTGTCTTAGGAAAGCCATTCATAAAGACAACGAGAGTGATACTCGATGAAAGGGGCAATAGCGCATTATTTACCGATGGTGTTAGGAAAGTGATTTTTCAAGATGGCAATGAAGAGGTGTATGAGTATCAACCATAGGAAATTTGTAACACTTGGGGACTGCAAGGCAGAAGGCCTGATAGGATAAAGCGAGGCAATCCAACTAATCTCAAAATACCCTATATGATCGGTCGCAAACACTTTTATAATGTTTACATTGACACGTGCTTGCCCAAGAACGTGATGTCCTTGTTTCATTACAACAGCATCTTTAAAAGGGGGATGATCTACAAGGGAGAGGATGTTGCAGGTATCGACAAAGGTGTGCAGGTGTTTGTGGGCAACATGACATTCACTATGAGCTTCACAATTGTTGATAATATTGAAGAATACATTGATCCTAGGTTATCGCAAGTTATTTTTGGGGCACCTTTCTGTGAAATCACGAATTTAGTTGTGGACGAGCTTAATGGAATCATGACATTCACCGATGGGATTAGAAAAGTCTCATACCAAACTCCATATAAGATGAGAGACTTTAAAGGGATTGATTATTAAGGGCTTGATAGTCTAAGCTCTCAACTCGTGCTATGTGATGAAGATGTGAGAAGAGGATGCAAAAACACTTCTGACTTATCATGTGGATTCTTTAAGGACGTTAGTAGGCTGAGTTCTAGATATCAAGAAGATCCTTTCGATTTTGAGGACCCAAAATACCTCCACTATGATAGTGATTCTGATAGAGGTTCGGGTGATGACCTAGAGGATGTGACCAATGATGAAGTCACGTAATGTACGGTGACTTTGAGTCTAGCTACAAGACTCGTTAATAAAGAAAAGCGCTTCTTGGGAGGCAACCCAAGCTTTTTGTGTTTATTTGTTTGCTTGTTTGATTTTATTTGCTTCCGTATGCATGTTTTATTTTTATTGTTATTGATTCATGCTTCAAACTAAATTGTGAAAATGCTTTATTTTGTTTTTAACTTCGTCTTAACTACATATAAAGGTATTTTGCAAAAGATAAGTGTAAGGGAAATCCAAATCGGTTTATAAGAAAAAATGAACATCAATCATAAAAATATTAAATTGACATACATATTAGTAATTGTTTGAGTCAAATGCTTGTATCGAGTCATAATGATATTTTGCAGGATTTCCAGGAAGTAAGAATTGAGTTTTTCCAGAAATTTTCCGGAAACTTAACATGAGAAATCTGTCAGATCACTTCTGACGGCGTCAGGTTCAGTTTTCTGGAAATTTTTTGAAAGTTTTGTTTTTCTTCCGGAATCATAAAATGCTTTATAAGATCTCTAACTTATAAACTCCAGGAATCTACAAAATATTCATTCCACAAGCATTATATCCTTATACAGATTTATCCCGCCGATGTTATGCAGTTTTCGTGTTTGTTTTCTCAGGTTTAACAGGTTATTTTGGACAAGAAGATTATTTTTATTTCGGAAGGGAAGCTTTGAGTGTTCATTTTCTTGGAAGAAGAACTAACCATGTTACCCCTTTATCCACCGAGCAAATCAGGGGAGTATTTGATTTCATTCTTTTACCTTATTTACTTTTACATCTTATTATTTGAACATTGGGGACAATGTTCATCTTAAGTGTAGGGGGGGGGGGTAAATTACGATACCTTAGAGAATGCAATTACGCTTGATTTTTGTTTGTTTAATGGTAGATGTGTAATAAAACCGAGATAAATACCTGTTAGGGCAATTTTAGTGCCAAATTTAAAATTTTTTACAACATTTAGGACTGAAACTTTGGTCTTAATGAGCGTCTCATGGATAGGAGTTATATGATTAGCACAAAAACCGTACCACTAAAAAATTTTTCCACCCCAAATATGTAAGGTTCGCCCCTAGAATTGGTAGGAAAAGCATTTATGCTATGATGTGTGTACCGGTAGCACTTAGATTCTAGAACTTGCGTTAGGACCATCCCAAATCCACAAGTGAGACTACATTCGTGTGGTTAGATTTATTACATGATAAGAGGCATTAGGATTAACCCATTGTTTTATAACTGCGTTTTTGTTATAATTACTTTGACTTCATTGGTCAAGTAATTCTCCCACACCCTTAGCGTTGTACCCATTTTTGGTACACGATACCCCTAGTACACCCCTCAGAGCCTATCTTTTCGTTTCGACCTTTGAGCATCTTACTCAAAGTGAGAATTTGTTACACCCCACTTAAATGTACACCCAAATCGCCTTAGCCTACCTTGTATGCACTCACCTTTAGTGCATTATTGTGACAACATTTGTTAAACCCTTTGTTAATTATCTAATCGATTACATGGTTGCTAAGTCGAGTCATATCCTTGTACATATTGTTTTGGGACGATTGGGACTCATGGGTAAAGTACTAGTGTAATGGAGTAATGGGGAAGAACAACATTATTACCCCCATATGTGCTAAATATTTTAAAAAGTACTCCAAGTGTTTCGATTATCTTAATTCGAGTCATAAAATAGTTATTTGTAAAGTATGTAAAAGTTCAATTGTAAGGGGAGAACCGAGGCCCCTATGATGTATTATTTTGGATGGTAGGGCAAGAGTGTATGAAAAAAAAAATCGAAAAATCAAGAAAAATACAAAAAAATGAGAAAAAGAAAAGTAGAAAAAAACATACGGACTACCATCCCGTTTCTTTTTATGTTTATTTTATGTTTTATTAGTTTTTGATTAGCTTAAGTCGAGTCTACTCTTGGCTTATGTAACACCCCCAACTCAAATATGGCAGCTATCGTGCTGGGGGTATTACGCAAATAGAAACCAAGCACATTTATAGCTAACGACCACGACTCGGGACGTTTATAAATGTGACCAAACACATCATTCGAATTACAAACCGTTTAGAGTACAAG